>OY720442.1:137419920-137621152 GCA_963082915.1 Dolichopus griseipennis | reverse complement strand
GTGCCTTAAAATTGAGTTTAAAGTTAAGCAAGACCATAATTCAAAAAAAAAAAAATTTGGTTTACTTGGAAATTATGAAATTTATGTAGTGATCACGAATTAAAGCTAGAATCGCTCTAAGACGGTTCTAAGTGCCTTAAAATTGAGTTTAAAGAATTCCATGACATAAAATGTAAAAACTTTATTAAATGCAAAATCGCTCTAAAATGCTTCTAAGTGCCTTAAAATTGAGTTTAAAGTTAAGCAAGACCATAATTCAAAAAAAAAAAAATTTGGTTTACTTGGAAATTATGAAATTTATGTAGTGATCACGAATTAAAGCTAGAATCGCTCTAAGACGGTTCTAAGTGCCTTAAAATTGAGTTTAAAGAATTCCATGACAAAAAGTGTAAAAACTTTATTAAATGCAAAATCGCTCTAAAATGCTTCTAAGTGCCCTAAAATTGAGTTTAAAATTACGCAAGACCATAATTCAAAAAAAAAAAAATTTGGTTTACTTGGAAATTATGAAATTTATGTAGTGATCACGAATTAAAGCTAGAATCGCTCTAAGACGGTTCTAAGTGCCTTAAAATTGAGTTTAAAGAATTCCATGACAAAAAGTGTAAAAACTTTATTAAATGCAAAATCGTTCTAAAATGCTTCTAAGTGCCTTAAAATTGAGTTTAAAGTTAAGCAAGACCATAATTCAAAAAAAAAAAATTTGGTTTACTTGGAAATTATGAAATTTATGTAGTGATCACGAATTAAAGCTAGAATCGCTCTAAGACGGTTCTAAGTGCCTTAAAATTGAGTTTAAAGAATTCCATGACATAAAATGTAAAAACTTTATTAAATGCAAAATCGTTCTAAAATGCTTCTAAGTGCCTTAAAATTGAGTTTAAAGTTAAGCAAGACCATAATTCAAAAAAAAAAAATTTGGTTTACTTGGAAATTATGAAATTTATGTAGTGATCACGAATTAAAGCTAGAATCGCTCTAAGACGGTTCTAAGTGCCTTAAAATTGAGTTTAAAGAATTCCATGACAAAAAGTGTAAAAACTTTATTAAATGCAAAATCGCTCTAAAATGCTTCTAAGTGCCCTAAAATTGAGTTTAAAATTACGCAAGACCATAATTCAAAAAAAAAAAATTTGGTTTACTTGGAAATTATGAAATTTATGTAGTGATCACGAATTAAAGCTAGAATCGCTCTAAGACGGTTCTAAGTGCCTTAAAATTGAGTTTAAAGAATTCCATGACAAAAAGTGTAAAAACTTTATTAAATGCAAAATCGTTCTAAAATGCTTCTAAGTGCCTTAAAATTGAGTTTAAAGTTAAGCAAGACCATAATTCAAAAAAAAAAAAATTTGGTTTACTTGGAAATTATGAAATTTATGTAGTGATCACGAATTAAAGCTAGAATCGCTCTAAGACGGTTCTAAGTGCCTTAAAATTGAGTTTAAAGAATTCCATGACAAAAAGTGTAAAAACTTTATTAAATGCAAAATCGTTCTAAAATGCTTCTAAGTGCCTTAAAATTGAGTTTAAAGTTAAGCAAGACCATAATTCAAAAAAAAAAAAATTTGGTTTACTTGGAAATTATGAAATTTATGTAGTGATCACGAATTAAAGCTAGAATCGCTCTAAGACGGTTCTAAGTGCCTTAAAATTGAGTTTAAAGAATTCCATGACAAAAAATGTAAAAACTATATTAAATGCAAAATCGTTCTAAAATGCTTCTAAGTGCCTTAAAATTGAGTTTAAAGTTAAGCAAGACCATAATTCAAAAAAAAAAAAATTTGGTTTACTTGGAAATTATGAAATTTATGTAGTGATCAAGAATAAAAGTTAGAATCGCTCTAAGACGGTTCTAAGTGCCTTAAAATTGAGTTTAAAGAATTCCATGACAAAAAGTGTAAAAACTTAATTAAATGCAAAATCGCTCTAAAATGCTTCTAAGTGCCTTAAAATTGAGTTTAAAGTTAAGCAAGACCATAATTCAAAAAAAAAAATTTGGTTTACTTGGAAATTATGAAATTTATGTAGTGATCACGAATTAAAGCTAGAATCGCTCTAAGACGGTTCTAAGTGCCTTAAAATTGAGTTTAAAGAATTCCATGACAAAAGTGTAAAAACTTAATTAAACGCAAAATCGCTCTAAAATGCTTCTAAGTGCCTTAAAATTGAGTTTAAAGTTAAGCAAGACCATAATTCAAAAAAAAAAAAATTTGGTTTACTTGGAAATTATGAAATTTATGTAGTGATCACGAATTAAAGCTAGAATCGCTCTAAGACGGTTCTAAGTGCCTTAAAATTGAGTTTAAAGAATTCCATGACAAAAAGTGTAAACACTTAATTAAATGCAAAATCGCTCTAAAATGCTTTTAAGTGCCTTAAAATTGAGTTTAAAGTTACGCAAGACCATAATTCAAAAAAAAAAAAATTTGGTTTACTTGGAAATTATGAAATTTATGTAGTGATCACGAATTAAAGCTAGAATCGCTCTAAGACGGTTCTAAGTGCCTTAAAATTGAGTTTAAAGAATTCCATGACAAAAACTGTAAAAACTTTATTAAATGCAAAATCGTTCTAAAATGCTTCTAAGTGCCTTAAAATTGAGTTTAAAGTTAAGCAAGACCATAATTCAAAAAAAAAAAAATTTGGTTTACTTGGAAATTATGAAATTTATGTAGTGATCACGAATTAAAGCTAGAATCGCTCTAAGACGGTTCTAAGTGCCTTAAAATTGAGTTTAAAGAATTCCATGACAAAAACTGTAAAAACTTAATTGAATGCAAAATCGCTCTAAAATGCTTCTAAGTGCCTTAAAATTGAGTTTAAAGTTACGCAAGACCATAATTCAAAAAAAAAAAAATTTGGTTTACTTGGAAATTATGAAATTTATGTAGTGATCACGAATTAAAGCTAGAATCGCTCTAAGACGGTTCTAAGTGCCTTAAAATTGAGTTTAAAGAATTCCAAAATTGAGTTTAAAGAATGACATAAAATGTAAAAACTTTATTAAATGCAAAATCGTTCTAAAATGCTTCTAAGTGCCTTAAAATTGAGTTTAAAGTTAAGCAAGGCCATAATTCAAAAAAAAAAAATTTGGTTTACTTGGAAATTATGAAATTTATGTAGTGATCACGAATTAAAGCTAGAATCGCTCTAAGACGGTTCTAAGTGCCTTAAAATTGAGTTTAAAGAATTCCATGACAAAAAGTGTAAAAACTTAATCAAATGCAAAATCGCTCTAAAATGCTTCTAAGTGCCTTAAAATTGAGTTTAAAGTTAAGCAAGACCATAATTCAAAAAAAAAAAAATTTGGTTTACTTGGAAATTATGAAATTTATGTAGTGATCACGAATTAAAGCTAGAATCGCTCTAAGACGGTTCTAAGTGCCTTAAAATTGAGTTTAAAGAATTCCATGACAAAAAGTGTAAAAACTTTATTAAATGCAAAATCGCTCTAAAATGCTTCTAAGTGCCTTAAAATTGAGTTTAAAGTTAAGCAAGACCATAATTCAAAAAAAAAAAAATTTGGTTTACTTGGAAATTATGAAATTTATGTAGTGATCACGAATTAAAGCTAGAATCGCTCTAAGACGGTTCTAAGTGCCTTAAAATTGAGTTTAAAGAATTCCATGACAAAAAATGTAAAAACTTTATTAAATGCAAAATCGTTCTAAAATGCTTCTAAGTGCCTTAAAATTGAGTTTAAAGTTAAGCAAGACCATAATTCAAAAAAAAAAAAATTTGGTTTACTTGGAAATTATGAAATTTATGTAGTGATCACGAATTAAAGCTAGAATCGCTCTAAGACGGTTCTAAGTGCCTTAAAATTGAGTTTAAAGAATTCCATGACAAAAACTGTAAAAACTTAATTAAATGCAAAATCGCTCTAAAATGCTTCTAAGTGCCTTAAAATTGAGTTTATAGTTACGCAAGACCATAATTCAAAAAAAAAATTGGTTTACTTGGAAATTATGAAATTTATGTAGTGATCACGAATTAAAGCTAGAATCGCTCTAAGACGGTTCTAAGTGCCTTAAAATTGAGTTTAAAGAATTCCATGACAAAAAATGTAAAAACTTTATTAAATGCAAAATCGTTCTAAAATGCTTCTAAGTGCCTTAAAATTGAGTTTAAAGTTAAGCAAGACCATAATTCAAAAAAAAAAAAATTTGGTTTACTTGGAAATTATGAAATTTATGTAGTGATCACGAATTAAAGCTAGAATCGCTCTAAGACGGTTCTAAGTGCCTTAAAATTGAGTTTAAAGAATTCCAAAATTGAGTTTAAAGAATGACATAAAATGTAAAAACTTTATTAAATGCAAAATCGTTCTAAAATGCTTCTAAGTGCCTTAAAATTGAGTTTAAAGTTAAGCAAGGCCATAATTCAAAAAAAAAAAAATTTGGTTTACTTGGAAATTATGAAATTTATGTAGTGATCACGAATTAAAGCTAGAATCGCTCTAAGACGGTTCTAAGTGCCTTAAAATTGAGTTTAAAGAATTCCATGACAAAAAGTGTAAAAACTTAATCAAATGCAAAATCGCTCCAAAATGCTTCTAAGTGCCTTAAAATTGAGTTTAAAGTTAAGCAAGACCATAATTCAAAAAAAAAAAAATTTGGTTTACTTGGAAATTATGAAATTTATGTAGTGATCACGAATTAAAGCTAGAATCGCTCTAAGACGGTTCTAAGTGCCTTAAAATTGAGTTTAAAGAATTCCATGACAAAAAGTGTAAAAACTTAATTAAATGCAAAATCGCTCTAAAATGCTTCTAAGTGCCTTAAAATTGAGTTTACAGTTAAGCAAGACCATAATTCAAAAAAAAAAAAATTTGGTTTACTTGGAAATTATGAAATTTATGTAGTGATCACGAATTAAAGCTAGAATCGCTCTAAGACGGTTCTAAGTGCCTTAAAATTGAGTTTAAAGAATTCCATGACAAAAAGTGTAAAAACTTAATTAAATGCAAAATCGTTCTAAAATGCTTCTAAGTGCCTTAAAATTGAGTTTAAAGTTAAGCAAGACCATAATTCAAAAAAAAAAAAATTTGGTTTACTTGGAAATTATGAAATTTATGTAGTGATCACGAATTAAAGCTAGAATCGCTCTAAGACGGTTCTAAGTGCCTTAAAATTGAGTTTAAAGAATTCCATGACAAAAAGTGTAACAACTTAATCAAATGCAAAATCGCTCTAAAATGCTTCTAAGTGCCTTAAAATTGAGTTTAAAGTTAAGCAAGACCATAATTCAAAAAAAAAAAAATTTGGTTTACTTGGAAATTATGAAATTTATGTAGTGATCACGAATTAAAGCTAGAATCGCTCTAAGACGGTTCTAAGTGCCTTAAAATTGAGTTTAAAGAATTCCATGACAAAAACTGTAAAAACTTTACTAAATGCAAAATCGTTCTAAAATGCTTCTAAGTGCCTTAAAATTGAGTTTAAAGTTAAGCAAGACCATAATTCAAAAAAAAAAAAATTTGGTTTACTTGGAAATTATGAAATTTATGTAGTGATCACGAATTAAAGCTAGAATCGCTCTAAGACGGTTCTAAGTGCCTTAAAATTGAGTTTAAAGAATTCCATGACAAAAAATGTAAAAACTTTATTAAATGCAAAATCGTTCTAAAATGCTTCTAAGTGCCTTAAAATTGAGTTTAAAGTTAAGCAAGACCATAATTCAAAAAAAAAAAAATTTGGTTTACTTGGAAATTATGAAATTTATGTAGTGATCACGAATTAAAGCTAGAATCGCTCTAAGACGGTTCTAAGTGCCTTAAAATTGAGTTTAAAGAATTCCAAAATTGAGTTTAAAGAATGACATAAAATGTAAAAACTTTATTAAATGCAAAATCGTTCTAAAATGCTTCTAAGTGCCTTAAAATTGAGTTTAAAGTTAAGCAAGGCCATAATTCAAAAAAAAAAAAATTTGGTTTACTTAGAAATTATGAAATTTATGTAGTGATCACGAATTAAAGCTAGAATCGCTCTAAGACGGTTCTAAGTGCCTTAAAATTGAGTTTAAAGAATTCCATGACAAAAAGTGTAAAAACTTAATCAAATGCAAAATCGCTCTAAAATGCTTCTAAGTGCCTTAAAATTGAGTTTAAAGTTAAGCAAGACCATAATTCAAAAAAAAAAAAATTTGGTTTACTTGGAAATTATGAAATTTATGTAGTGATCACGAATTAAAGCTAGAATCGCTCTAAGACGGTTCTAAGTGCCTTAAAATTGAGTTTAAAGAATTCCATGAAAAAAGTGTAAAAACTTAATTAAATGCAAAATCGCTCTAAAATGCTTCTAAGTGCCTTAAAATTGAGTTTAGTGTTACGCAAGACCATAATTCAAAAAAAAAAAATTTGGTTTACTTGGAAATTATGAAATTTATGTAGTGATCACGAATTAAAGCTAGAATCGCTCTAAGACGGTTCTAAGTGCCTTAAAATTGAGTTTAAAGAATTCCATGACAAAAAGTGTAAAAACTTAATTAAATGCAAAATCGCTCTAAAATGCTTCTAAGTGCCTTAAAATTGAGTTTAAAGTTGAGCAAGACCATAATTCAAAAAAAAAAATTTGGTTTACTTGGAAATTATGAAATTTATGTAGTGATCACGAGTTAAAGCTAGAATCGCTCTAAGACGGTTCTAAGTGCCTTAAAATTGAGTTTAAAGAGTTCCATGACAAAAAGTGTAAAAACTTAATTAAATGCAAAATCGCTCTAAAATGCTTCTAAGTGCCTTAAAATTGAGTTTAAAGTTAAGCAAGACCATAATTCAAAAAAAAAAAAATTTGGTTTACTTGGAAATTATGAAATTTATGTAGTGATCACGAATTAAAGCTAGAATCGCTCTAAGACGGTTCTAAGTGCCTTAAAATTGAGTTTAAAGAATTCCATGACATAAAATGTAAAAACTTTATTAAATGCAAAATCGCTCTAAAATGCTTCTAAGTGCCTTAAAATTGAGTTTAAAGTTAAGCAAGGCCATAATTCAAAAAAAAAAAAATTTGGTTTACTTGGAAATTATGAAATTTATGTAGTGATCACGAATTAAAGCTAGAATCGCTCTAAGACGGTTCTAAGTGCCTTAAAATTGAGTTTAAAGAATTCCATGACAAAAAGTGTAAAAACTTAATTAAATGCAAAATCGCTCTAAAATGCTTCTAAGTGCCTTAAAATTGAGTTTAAAGTTAAGCAAGACCATAATTCAAAAAAAAAAAAATTTGGTTTACTTGGAAATTATGAAATTTATGTAGTGATCACGAATTAAAGCTAGAATCGCTCTAAGACGGTTCTAAGTGCCTTAAAATTGAGTTTAAAGAATTCCATGACAAAAAGTGTAAAAACTTAATTAAATGCAAAATCGCTCTAAAATGCTTCTAAGTGCCTTAAAATTGAGTTTACAGTTAAGCAAGACCATAATTCAAAAAAAAAAAAATTTGGTTTACTTGGAAATTATGAAATTTATGTAGTGATCACGAATTAAAGCTAGAATCGCTCTAAGACGGTTCTAAGTGCCTTAAAATTGAGTTTAAAGAATTCCATGACAGAAAGTGTAAAAACTTAATTAAATGCAAAATCGTTCTAAAATGCTTCTAAGTGCCTTAAAATTGAGTTTAAAGTTAAGCAAGACCATAATTCAAAAAAAAAAAAATTTGGTTTACTTGGAAATTATGAAATTTATGTAGTGATCACGAATTAAAGCTAGAATCGCTCTAAGACGGTTCTAAGTGCCTTAAAATTGAGTTTAAAGAATTCCATGACAAAAAGTGTAAAAACTTAATTAAATGCTTCTAAGTGCCTTAAAATTGAGTTTAAAGTTAAGCAAGACCATAATTCAAAAAAAAAAAATTTGGTTTACTTGGAAATTATGAAATTTATGTAGTGATCACGAATTAAAGCTAGAATCGCTCTAAGACGGTTCTAAGTGCCTTAAAATTGAGTTTAAAGAATTCCATGACAAAAAGTGTAAAAACTAAATCAAATGCAAAATCGCTCTAAAATGCTTCTAAGTGCCTTAAAATTGAGTTTAAAGTTAAGCAAGACCATAATTCAAAAAAAAAAAAATTTGGTTTACTTAGAAATTATGAAATTTATGTAGTGATCACGAATTAAAGCTAGAATCGCTCTAAGACGGTTCTAAGTGCCTTAAAATTGAGTTTAAAGAATTCCAAAATTGAGTTTAAAGAATGACATAAAATGTAAAAACTTTATTAAATGCAAAATCGTTCTAAAATGCTTCTAAGTGCCTTAAAATTGAGTTTAAAGTTAAGCAAGGCCATAATTCAAAAAAAAAAAAATTTGGTTTACTTAGAAATTATGAAATTTATGTAGTGATCACGAATTAAAGCTAGAATCGCTCTAAGACGGTTCTAAGTGCCTTAAAATTGAGTTTAAAGAATTCCATGACAAAAAGTGTAAAAACTTAATCAAATGCAAAATCGCTCTAAAATGCTTCTAAGTGCCTTAAAATTGAGTTTAAAGTTAAGCAAGACCATAATTCAAAAAAAAAAAAATTTGGTTTACTTGGAAATTATGAAATTTATGTAGTGATCACGAATTAAAGCTAGAATCGCTCTAAGACGGTTCTAAGTGCCTTAAAATTGAGTTTAAAGAATTCCATGAAAAAAGTGTAAAAACTTAATTAAATGCAAAATCGCTCTAAAATGCTTCTAAGTGCCTTAAAATTGAGTTTAGTGTTACGCAAGACCATAATTCAAAAAAAAAAAATTTGGTTTACTTGGAAATTATGAAATTTATGTAGTGATCACGAATTAAAGCTAGAATCGCTCTAAGACGGTTCTAAGTGCCTTAAAATTGAGTTTAAAGAATTCCATGACAAAAAGTGTAAAAACTTAATTAAATGCAAAATCGCTCTAAAATGCTTCTAAGTGCCTTAAAATTGAGTTTAAAGTTGAGCAAGACCATAATTCAAAAAAAAAAATTTGGTTTACTTGGAAATTATGAAATTTATGTAGTGATCACGAGTTAAAGCTAGAATCGCTCTAAGACGGTTCTAAGTGCCTTAAAATTGAGTTTAAAGAGTTCCATGACAAAAAGTGTAAAAACTTAATTAAATGCAAAATCGCTCTAAAATGCTTCTAAGTGCCTTAAAATTGAGTTTAAAGTTAAGCAAGACCATAATTCAAAAAAAAAAAAATTTGGTTTACTTGGAAATTATGAAATTTATGTAGTGATCACGAATTAAAGCTAGAATCGCTCTAAGACGGTTCTAAGTGCCTTAAAATTGAGTTTAAAGAATTCCATGACATAAAATGTAAAAACTTTATTAAATGCAAAATCGCTCTAAAATGCTTCTAAGTGCCTTAAAATTGAGTTTAAAGTTAAGCAAGGCCATAATTCAAAAAAAAAAAAATTTGGTTTACTTGGAAATTATGAAATTTATGTAGTGATCACGAATTAAAGCTAGAATCGCTCTAAGACGGTTCTAAGTGCCTTAAAATTGAGTTTAAAGAATTCCATGACAAAAAGTGTAAAAACTTAATCAAATGCAAAATCGCTCTAAAATGCTTCTAAGTGCCTTAAAATTGAGTTTAAAGTTAAGCAAGACCATAATTCAAAAAAAAAAAATTTGGTTTACTTGGAAATTATGAAATTTATGTAGTGATCACGAATTAAAGCTAGAATCGCTCTAAGACGGTTCTAAGTGCCTTAAAATTGAGTTTAAAGAATTCCATGACAAAAAGTGTAAAAACTTAATTAAATGCAAAATCGCTCTAAAATGCTTCTAAGTGCCTTAAAATTGAGTTTACAGTTAAGCAAGACCATAATTCAAAAAAAAAAAAATTTGGTTTACTTGGAAATTATGAAATTTATGTAGTGATCACGAATTAAAGCTAGAATCGCTCTAAGACGGTTCTAAGTGCCTTAAAATTGAGTTTAAAGAATTCCATGACAGAAAGTGTAAAAACTTAATTAAATGCAAAATCGTTCTAAAATGCTTCTAAGTGCCTTAAAATTGAGTTTAAAGTTAAGCAAGACCATAATTCAAAAAAAAAAAAATTTGGTTTACTTGGAAATTATGAAATTTATGTAGTGATCACGAATTAAAGCTAGAATCGCTCTAAGACGGTTCTAAGTGCCTTAAAATTGAGTTTAAAGAATTCCATGACAAAAAGTGTAAAAACTTAATTAAATGCTTCTAAGTGCCTTAAAATTGAGTTTAAAGTTAAGCAAGACCATAATTCAAAAAAAAAAAAATTTGGTTTACTTGGAAATTATGAAATTTATGTAGTGATCACGAATTAAAGCTAGAATCGCTCTAAGACGGTTCTAAGTGCCTTAAAATTGAGTTTAAAGAATTCCATGACAAAAAGTGTAAAAACTTAATTAAATGCAAAATCGCTCTAAAATGCTTCTAAGTGCCTTAAAATTGAGTTTAAAGTTAAGCAAGACCATAATTCAAAAAAAAAAAAATTTGGTTTACTTGGAAATTATGAAATTTATGTAGTGATCACGAATTAAAGCTAGAATCGCTCTAAGACGGTTCTAAGTGCCTTAAAATTGAGTTTAAAGAATTCCATGACAAAAAATGTAAAAACTTTTTTAAATGCAAAATCGTTCTAAAATGCTTCTAAGTGCCTTAAAATTGAGTTTAAAGTTAAGCAAGACCATAATTCAAAAAAAAAAAAATTTGGTTTACTTGGAAATTATGAAATTTATGTAGTGATCACGAATTAAAGCTAGAATCGCTCTAAGACGGTTCTAAGTGCCTTAAAATTGAGTTTAAAGAATTCCAAAATTGAGTTTAAAGAATGACATAAAATGTAAAAACTTTATTAAATGCAAAATCGTTCTAAAATGCTTCTAAGTGCCTTAAAATTGAGTTTAAAGTTAAGCAAGGCCATAATTCAAAAAAAAAAAAATTTGGTTTACTTGGAAATTATGAAATTTATGTAGTGATCACGAATTAAAGCTAGAATCGCTCTAAGACGGTTCTAAGTGCCTTAAAATTGAGTTTAAAGAATTCCATGACAAAAAGTGTAAAAACTTAATTAAATGCAAAATCGCTCTAAAATGCTTCTAAGTGCCTTAAAATTGAGTTTAAAGTTAAGCAAGACCATAATTCAAAAAAAAAAAAAATTTGGTTTACTTGGAAATTATGAAATTTATGTAGTGATCACGAATTAAAGCTAGAATCGCTCTAAGACGGTTCTAAGTGCCTTAAAATTGAGTTTAAAGAATTCCATGACAAAAAATGTAAAAACTTTATTAAATGCAAAATCGCTCTAAAATGCTTCTAAGTGCCTTAAAATTGAGTTTAAAGTTAAGCAAGACCATAATTCAAAAAAAAAAAAATTTGGTTTACTTGGAAATTATGAAATTTATGTAGTGATCACGAATTAAAGCTAGAATCGCTCTAAGACGGTTCTAAGTGCCATAAAATTGAGCTTAAAGAATTCCATGACAAAAAATGTAAAAACTTTATTAAATGCAAAATCGCTCTAAAATGCTTCTAAGTGCCTTAAAATTGAGTTTAAAGTTAAGCAAGACCATAATTCAAAAAAAAAAAAAATTAATTTACTTGGAAATTATGAAATTTATGTAGTGATCACGAATTAAAGCTAGAATCGCTCTAAGACGGTTCTAAGTGCCTTAAAATTGAGTTTAAAGAATTCCATGACAAAAAGTGTAAAAACTTATTTAAAAGCAAAATCGCTCTAAAATGCTTCTAAGTGCCTTAAAATTGAGTTTAAAGTTAAGCAAGACCATAATTCAAAAAAAAAAAAATTTGGTTTACTTGGAAATTATGAAATTTATGTAGTGATCACGACTTAAAGCTAGAATCGCTCTAAGACGGTTTTAAGTGCCTTAAAATTGAGTGACAAAAAGTGTAAAAACTTAATTAAATGCAAAATCGCTCTAAAATGCTTCTAAGTGCCTTAAAATTGAGTTTAAAGTTAAGCAAGACCATAATTCAAAAAAAAAAAAAATTTGGTTTACTTGGAAATTATGAAATTTATGTAGTGATCACGAATTAAAGCTAGAATCGCTCTAAGACGGTTCTAAGTGCCTTAAAATTGAGTTTAAAGAATTCCATGACATAAAATGTAAAAACTTTATTAAATGCAAAATCGCTCTAAAATGCTTCTAAGTGCCTTAAAATTGAGTTTAAAGTTAAGCAAGACCATAATTCAAAAAAAAAAAAATTTGGTTTACTTGGAAATTATGAAATTTTTGTAGTGATCACGAATTAAAGCTAGAATCGCTCTAAGACGGTTCTAAGTGCCTTAAAATTGAGTTTAAAGAATTCCATGACAAAAAGTGTAAAAACTTAATTAAATGCAAAATCGCTCTAAAATGCTTCTAAGTGCCTTAAAATTGAGTTTAAAGTTAAGCAAGACCATAATTCAAAAAAAAAAAAATTTGGTTTACTTGGAAATTATGAAATTTATGTAGTGATCACGAATTAAAGCTAGAATCGCTCTAAGACGGTTCTAAGTGCCTTAAAATTGAGTTTAAAGAATTCCATGACAAAAAGTGTAAAAACTTAATTAAATGCAAAATCGCTCTAAAATGCTTCTAAGTGCCTTAAAATTGAGTTTAAAGTTAAGCAAGACCATAATTCAAAAAAAAAAAAATTTGGTTTACTTGGAAATTATGAAATTTATGTAGTGATCACGAATTAAAGCTAGAATCGCTCTAAGACGGTTCTAAGTGCCTTAAAATTGAGTTTAAAGAATTCCATGACAAAAAATGTAAAAACTTTATTAAATGCAAAATCGCTCTAAAATGCTTCTAAGTGCCTTAAAATTGAGTTTAAAGTTAAGCAAGACCATAATTCAAAAAAAAAAAAATTTGGTTTACTTGGAAATTATGAAATTTATGTAGTGATCACGAATTAAAGCTAGAATCGCTCTAAGACGGTTCTAAGTGCCATAAAATTGAGCTTAAAGAATTCCATGACAAAAAATGTTCAAACTTTATTAAATGCAAAATCGCTCTAAAATGCTTCTAAGTGCCTTAAAATTGAGTTTAAATTTAAGCAAGACCATAATTCAAAAAAAAAAAATTTGGATGACATGGAGTTTCTAGTAGTGATCACGAATTAAAGCTAGAATCGCTCTAAGACGGTTCTAAGTGGCTTGAAATTGAGTTTAAAGAATTCCATGACAAAAAATGTAAAAACTTTATTAAATGCAAAATCGCTCTAAAATGCTTCTAAGTGCCTTAAAATTGAGTTTAAAGTTAAGCATGACCATAATTCAAAAAAAAAAAAATTTGGTTTACTTGGAAATTATGAAATTTATGTAGTGATCACGAATTAAAGCTAGAATCGCTCTAAGACGGTTCTAAGTGCCTTAAAATTGAGTTTAAAGAATTCCATGACAAAAAATGTAAAAACTTTATTAAATGCAAAATCGCTCTAAAATGCTTCTAAGTGCCTTAAAATTGAGTTTAAAGTTAAGCAAGACCATAATTCAAAAAAAAAAAAAATTTGGTTTACTTGGAAATTATGTAATTTATGTAGTGATCACGAATTAAAGCTAGAATCGCTCTAAGACGGTTCTAAGTGCCTTAAAATTGAGTTTAAAGAATTCCATGACAAAAAGTGTAAAAACTTAATTAAATGCAAAATCGCTCTAAAATGCTTCTAAGTGTCTTAAAATTGAGTTTAAAGTTAAGCAAGACCATAATTCAAAAAAAAAAAAATTTGGTTTACTTGGAAATTATGAAATTTATGTAGTGATCACGAATTAAAGCTAGAATCGCTCTAAGACGGTTCTAAGTGCCTTAAAATTGAGTTTAAAGAATTCCATGACAAAAAGTGTAAAAACTTTATTAAATGCAAAATCGCTCTAAAATGCTTCTAAGTGCCTTAAAATTGAGTTTAAAGTTAAGCAAGACCATAATTCAAAAAAAAAAAAATTTGGTTTACTTGGAAATTATGAAATTTATGTAGTGATCACGAATTAAAGCTAGAATCGCTCTAAGACGGTTCTAAGTGGCTTAAAATTGAGTTTAAAGAATTCCATGACAAAAAATGTAAAAACTTTATTAAATGCAAAATCGCTCTAAAATGCTTCTAAGTGCCTTAAAATTGAGTTTAAAGTTAAGCAAGACCATAATTCAAAAAAAAAAAAATTTTGGTTTACTTGGAAATTATGAAATTTATGTAGTGATCACGAATTAAAGCTAGAATCGCTCTAAGACGGTTCTAAGTGCCTTAAAATTGAGTTTAAAGAATTCCCTGACATAAAATGTAAAAACTTTATCAAAAATAAAATTGCTCTAAAATGCTTCTAAGTGCCTTAAAATTGAGTTTAAAATTTAGCAAGACCATAATTCAAAAAAAAAAAAATTTGGTTTACTTGGAAATTATGAAATTTATGTAGTGATCACGAATTAAAGCTAGAATCGCTCTAAGACGGTTCTAAGTGCCATAAAATTGAGCTTAAAGAATTCCATGACAAAAAATGTTCAAACTTTATTAAATGCAAAATCGCTCTAAAATGCTTCTAAGTGCCTTAAAATTGAGTTTAAAGTTAAGCAAGACCATAATTCAAAAAAAAAAAATTTGGATGACATGGAGTTTCTAGTAGTGATCACGAATTAAAGCTAGAATCGCTCTAAGACGGTTCTAAGTGGCTTAAAATTGAGTTTAAAGAATTCCATGACAAAAAATGTAAAAACTTTATTAAATGCAAAATCGCTCTAAAATGCTTCTAAGTGCCTTAAAATTGAGTTTAAAGTTAAGCAAGACCATAATTCAAAAAAAAAAAAATTTGGTTTACTTGGAAATTATGAAATTTATGTAGTGATCACGAATTAAAGCTAGAATCGCTCTAAGACGGTTCTAAGTGCCTTAAAATTGAGTTTAAAGAATTCCATGACAAAAAGTGTAAAAACTTTATTAAATGCAAAATCGCTCTAAAATGCTTCTAAGTGCCTTAAAATTGAGTTTAAAGTTAAGCAAGACCATAATTCAAAAAAAAAAAAATTTGGTTTACTTGGAAATTATGAAATTTATGTAGTGATCACGAATTAAAGCTAGAATCGCTCTAAGACGGTTCTAAGTGCCTTCAAATTGAGTTTAAAGAATTCCATGACAAAAACTGTAAAAACTTTATTAAATGCAAAATCGCTCTAAAATGCTTCTAAGTGTCTTAAAATTGAGTTTAAAGTTAAGCAAGACCATAATTCAAAAAAAAAAAAATTTGGTTTACTTGCAAATTATGAAATTTATGTAGTGATCACGAATTAAAGCTAGAATCGCTCTAAGACGGTTCTAAGTGGCTTAAAATTGAGTTTAAAGAATTCCATGACAAAAAATGTAAAAACTTTATTAAATGCAAAATCGCTCTAAAATGCTTCTAAGTGCCTTAAAATTGAGTTTAAAGTTAAGCAAGACCATAATTCAAAAAAAAAAAATTTGGATGACATGGAGTTTTTAGTAGTGATCACGAATTAAAGCTAGAATCGCTCTAAGACGGTTCTAGTTGGCTTAAAATTCAGTTTAAAGAATTCCATGACAAAAAATGCAAAAACTTTATTAATAATAAAATTGCTCTAAAATGCTTCTAAGTGCCTTAAAATTGCGTTTAAAATTTAGCAAGACCATAATTAAAAAAAAAAAAAATTTGGTTTACTTGGAAATTATGAAATTTATGTAGTGATCACGAATTAAAGCTAGAATCGCTCTAAGACGGTTCTAAGTGCCTTAAAATTGAGTTTAAAGAATTCCATGACAAAAAGTGTAAAAACTTTATTAAATGCAAAATCGCTCTAAAATGCTTCTAAGTGCCTTAAAATTGAGTTTAAAGTTAAGCAAGACCATAATTCAAAAAAAAAAAAATTTGGTTTACTTGGAAATTATGAAATTTATGTAGTGATCACGAATTGAAGCTAGAATCGCTCTAAGACGGTTCTAAGTGCCTTAAAATTGAGTTTAAAGAATTCCATGACAAAAACTGTAAAAACTTTATTAAATGCAAAATCGCTCTAAAATGCTTCTAAGTGTCTTAAAATTGAGTTTAAAGTTAAGCAAGACCATAATTCAAAAAAAAAATTTGTTTTACTTGGAAATTATGAAATTTATGTAGTGATCACGAATTAAAGCTAGAATCGCTCTAAAACGGTTCTAAGTGGCTTAAAATTGAATTTAAAGAATTCCATGACAAAAAATGTAAAAACTTTATTAAATGCAAAATCGCTCTAAAATGCTTCTAAGTGCCTTAAAATTGAGTTTAAAGTTAAGCAAGACCATAATTCAAAAAAAAAAAATTTGGATGACATGGAGTTTTTAGTAGTGATCACGAATTAAAGCTAGAATCGCTCTAAGACGGTTCTAATTGGCTTAAAATTCAGTTTAAAGAATTCCATGACAAAAAATGCAAAAACTTTATTAATAATAAAATTGCTCTAAAATGCTTCTAAGTGCCTTAAAATTGAGTTTAAAATTTAGCAAGACCATAATTAAAAAAAAAAAAAAATTTGGTTTATTTGGAAATTATGAAATTTATGTAGTGATCACGAATTAAAGCTAGAATCGCTCTAATGCAACGGTTCTAAGTGCCTTAAAATTGAGTTTAAAGAATTCCATGACAAAAACTGTAAAACTTTATTTAATGCAAAATCGCTCTAAAATGCTTCTAAGTGCCTAAAAATTGAGTTTAAAGTTAAGCAAGACCATAATTCAAAAAAAAAAAAATTTGGTTTACTTGGAAATTATGAAATTTATGTAGTGATCACGAATTAAAGCTAGAATCGCCCTTACACGGTTCTAAGTGCCTTAAAATTGAGTTTAAAGTTAAGCAAAACCATAATTCAAAAAAAAAAAAAATTGGTTTACTTGCAAATTATGAAATTTATGTAGTGATCACGAATTAAAGCTAGAATCTCTCTAAGACGGTTCTAAGTGCTTTAAAATTGAGTTTAAAGAATTCCATGACAAAAAATATAAAAACTTTATCAAAAATAAAATTGCTCTAAAATGCTTCTAAGTGCCTTAAAATTGAGTTTAAAGTTAAGCAAGACCATAATTAAAAAAAAAAAAAAATTGGTTTACTTGGAAATTATGAAATTTATGTAGTGATCACGAATTAAAGCTAGAATCGCTCTAAGACGGTTCTAAGTGCCTTAAATATGAGTTTAAAGAATTCCATGACAAAAAATGTAAAAACTTTATTAAATGCAAAATCGCTCTAAAATGCTTCTAAGTGCCTTAAAATTGTGTTTAAAGTTAAGCAAGACCATAATTCAAAAAAAAAAAATTTGGATGACATGGAGTTTTTAGTAGTGATCACGAATTAAAGCTAGAATCGCTCTAAGACGGTTCTAATTGGCTTAAAATTCAGTTTAAAGAATTCCTTGACAAAAAATGCAAAAACTTTATTAATAATAAAATTGCTCTAAAATGCTTCTAAGTGCCTTAAAATCAGTGTTCCCACTTTAAAATTTTCAATCCGGTCAAATTTGACAGTTTGACTGGAAAACTATTTAAAAAATTCTGTCAAAAAATCCAGTCAAAAGTTTTTAGAGTAAAATTCTGTCAAAAAATCGGTCAAAATAAAAATTTAATTAAGAAAGACTTAAAATTAAGTATGTATAATGAAACATGTACATAATTTCTTTGTTTAGATTGATTTATGGAGCGTTGCTTTTTATAAATTCGCAATACCTAATATAACTAATGATATAATGTGACCATGTCGAAGATTTATTTATTTATTATTTCAGATAAAGTAGTAAAATATTTATTTCAAAATATCAAATAAAGATTATCACAAACAAAAAAAGTTGTACTAACATTAATCAAAAACATTATTCCATAAACAAAAACAAAACTTATTTCATACATTAAACAAAAACAAAAATTATTTCATAAATTAAAAAAAAGAAACTATGTAGCTGGACGGTATACATATGTAAAACTTATTGCACCAAAAAAATATATGTTCTAAAAATAAACTTATTAAAAAATTTCATCCATAAAGGAAATCTTCTTCCAAATCCAAATCTTCTTCACTATCGTTTTCGTATATATCTTTTTTACCGATTTTATTAATCACTTCTGGTGGTATATTCATATTGTACCAATTTTCTTTTGGCAAATGTGTTCTTTTAATCAAAACAGCATTAGTGAGTTTAAGCTGCATTCGATTTCTGTGATAATTTTATATGTACATGTATGTATATTAAGTGATTTGTCATTCCAGTATTTCTCAATTGTTGTTCGTTAACTACAATTTGTAGTTGTGCGAAAAAATTCGTTCAGCGTCAACGAGTATTTTTTAAAAATATTTTAAATTTTTAAAAATATTCGTTGAAACGAAATTCTGTCAAAATCGGTCAAATAAAAATATAAATCAGTCAAAAATCCAGTCAAAATATTTCGAGTTTTTTTCCAGTCAAAGAATATTTTTTCCGGTCAAATTTGACCGGAATTCTGTCAAAATGGCAACACTGCTTAAAATTGAGTTTAAAATTTAGCAAGACCATAATTAAAAAAAAAAAAATTTGGTTTACTTGTAAATTATGAAATTTATGTAGTGATCACGAATTAAAGCTAGAATCGCTCTAAGACGGTTCTAAGTGCCTTAAAATTGAGTTTAAAGAATTCCATGACAAAAACTGTAAAAACTTTATTTAATGCAAAATCGCTCTAAAATGCTTCTAAGTGCCTTAAAATTGAGTTTAAAGTTAAGCAAGACCATAATTCAAAAAAAAAAAAATTTGGTTTACTTGGAAATTATGAAATTTATGTAGTGATCACGAATTAAAGCTAGAATCGCTCTAAGACGGTTCTAAGTGCCTTAAAATTGAGTTTAAAGAATTCCATGACAAAAAATGTAACAACTATATCAAAAATAAAATTGCTCTAAAATGCTTCTAAGTGCCTTAAAATTGAGTTTAAAGTTAAGCAAGACCATAATTCAAAAAAAAAAAAATTTGGTTTACTTTAAAATTATGAAATTTATGTAGTGATCACGAATTAAAGCTAGAATCGCTCTAAGACGGTTCTAAGTGCCTTAAAATTGAGTTTAAAGTTAAGCAAGACCATAATTAAAAAAAAAAAATTTGGATGACATGGAGTTTCTAGTAGTGATCATGAATTAAAGCTAGAATCGCTCTAAGACGGTTCTAAGTGGCTTAAAATTCAGTTTAAAGAATTCCATGACAAAAAATGTAAAAACTTTATTAATAATAAAATTGCTCTAAAATGCTTCTAAGTGCCTTAAAATTGAGTTTAAAATTTAGCAAGACCATAATTAAAAAAAAAAAAAATTTGGTTTACTTGGAAATTATGAAATTTATGTAGTGATCACGAATTAAAGCTAGAATCGCTCTAAGACGGTTCTAAGTGCCTTAAAATTGAGTTTAAAGAATTCCATGACAAAAACTGTAAAAACTTTATTAAATGCAAAATCGCTCTAAAATTCTTCTAAGTGCCTTAAAATTGAGTTTAAAGTTAAGCAAGACCATAATTCAAAAAAAAAACGAGGAAGAGTGTAGTAGAGTAGACTGTGTCAACTCTGGGATACCCGTATGACCGTAACATATACATTATATCATCCGGTTAATTACTTTTGGCAAAATTTCAAACATTCAGCTTCATTTGGTGTAGTGTAATCCTCATATAAAAGAAGGAGTTGTATGGCAGCTACTCGAACCCTCAGCAGTAGACCAACTAAATTTTGCAGTAACTTTGGCCATTACACTAAACTATTTTTAGCAAAATTTCAGACACCCAGCTTCATCAGGTGTAGTGTAAAGCTCATATAAAGGAAGGAGTTGTATGGCAGTTACTCGAACCCTTTGCAGTAGACCAACCAAATTTTGCAGTAACTTTGGCCATTATACTAAACTACTTTTGGCAAAATTTCAGACACGCAGCTTCCATAGGTATAGAGTAATGCTCATATAAAACTAGAAGTTGTATGGCAGTTACTCGAACCCGTGGACCAAAATGGCTGAATTTAAAACTCGATTCCGTTTTTTGCATAAAAACGAATTTGTGAAAATTTCATAATCCTAGCTCCTTTACTTTTTGAGTTATCGTGATGACGGACGGACGGACGGACATACATAGCTAAATCGATTTATTTTTCGATTCTGATCCGATCCATACACTTGAGTCTATATCTACCCCCCCCTCCTTCTCTGCGTCACAAACGTAATGGCAAATTTATTATACCCTTGGACTATATAGTCATACGGGTATAAAAATTTGGTTTACTTGGAAATTATGAAATTTATGTAGTGATCACGAATTAAAGCTAGAATCGCTCTAAGACGGTTCTAAGTGCCTTAAAATTGAGTTTAAAGAATTCCATGACAAAAACTGTAAAAACTTTATTAAATGCAAAATCGCTCTAAAATGCTTCAAAGTGCCTTAAAATTGAGTTTAAAGTTAAGCAAGACCATAATTCAAAAAAAAAAAAAATTGGTTTACTTGGAAATTATGAAATTTATGTAGTGATCACGAATTAAAGCTAGAATCGCTCTAAGACGGTTCTAAGTGCCTTAAAATTGAGTTTAAAATTTAGCAAGACCATAATTCAAAAAAAAAAAATTTGGTTTATTAAATTTGGAGTTACGGTCATTGCGGACTTGAATTTGTTTAAAATTTTTTTTTTTTTTTTAATTAAACTTTATCCAATATATCCAATTTCTCAAATTTACCTTAACCTAAAAAAGTTTACAAAAATGTTTCTTATCAGTATTTTATTTTTTTTTTAACATCTAAAAATATAATTATGTAAAGCTATGTCAATATTAATTTAGCTTACTCTTATTTTTAATATACATATGTTTAAATAATTTCATTGTAAAAAATGTTGTAAAAAACAATGTTTTTTCTCTTAATTTTTCTAAAACGAGCCTACACTATCTTAACCTAATTTAAAAACTTAGCCTACCTTACACTAGTATACATACTAAAAAATATGTTTCTATATATTTAATGATGTACCTAACCACCAACAGTTTTGCCTAATTAATGTATCCTTATGAGGAATACTCATGTCATACTTAAGGGTATCTCTATTGATGTTACCAGGATCATATTCAATAGTTTTACATGTAGCCCGTCTACTATAGTGATATAGTATAGGAACATGATTCAGGTTTTGAATATAACCATTTTTATCTAGATATATAAAATGCTCTGGTGCTATAAAACCCGAGAGCAGAGTTTTTTTAATGTACTCCTCATTGTGGTAATATATATGAGATATAAGACCATTTTCTGGAGTATTTGTTGCTCTAACATAATGATTTCGAATTAATTTTATCATAAAATTATCAATTCTGCTTATGTTTGCTTCTTTGTACAAATATTTATTTGAATAAAAACATTTGTATTCAGATTCTGGTTTGTGTGATTTACTTATACATACTCTTATGCACTTTCTTTCAAATTTTCTGATTTTTTCCATGAGACTGCCGCTTATATTATACCATACTGGTATACCATATGCTATAAGTGGTCTGATCAATGTAAGGTATGCAATGATTTTAACTTTATTGATGAGCGCCTTATTATAAAAAAGATTTTTACATGCATAAAATGCTTTGATGCCTTTTTCTGTTACACTTTTTACTTGGTGTATATAATTCAGATTTCTATGTAGGTAAACTCCTAGGTGCTTCACCGTTTTTTTGATAGCTATCTCGATTCTGTTGGGTGCCTTTATAATGAACCTTTTCCAGTAATTTATTTAAAACTCAAATAATAAAATATTATTAGAGAAAAAAAGTCCTTGCATACTTTAAGGCTTTATTACAATTAATTAGGACAAAATTGTTAATATCAAATTCAATTTCGGTTTAAATAAAAAATTTTTTACTAAATTTAAAATAAAATTGAATTCTTAAACCAATTTAATTTTAAAAGAACACCTTCAAATATAAATTTCGTCCTTTAGAAAACCTTATTTTTTTATCCTTACTGTGGTTTGATTTTTTCAAAGATAAAAAAATTTTCCGAGTTTCTTCATTTCAAATTATTGAGATAGAATTATATATCGACATTTTGTTTTTTAGATAACCTTGAAAATCAATTCTGAAAGTTCAACAAAAAGGTAAAAATATCAAATTGGAAAAAAACCCTTTTTATCCCATTTTTCCCAAATTATGGATTTTATTTTTAAACAAATTGCGTAAATTGAACTTTTGTTTTATAAAAATCATTAATTTTCCACCACTTTTATTCTTCTATGCTTTGTTGGGTTCCAGTAAATTAGTTTACAAATTGGGTTTTCCTCCTCTCCTTTCTTTAAAATTCTAAAAAGTTTAATAATTTTTCTTTAAAAGCTTTTTATGGCAAAAAAATTGACAAATTTTCTTTAATAAATTACAAGAATTGTAATAAATTGTTTCTCATGCCTCATTTAAAAATTTTTTAATTTGATTTGTGGTTTTATATTAATTTTAAGTGAAAAGTTTTACAAAAAGAGTTATCTTAGAATATAATAAATTTAATTAATCAAAGATTTATGATAAAATTTATGGATTTGTTAACAAGGAAGTTTAACAAGATCAGTATTTTATTTTAAAGATTATAATTTGAAAATTAATATTTAAATTAAAGGCCTAGTGTTTGTAAACTCAAATTTGAAAATAATTTTTAAGTAATTAATTTTGTAAAATATTTAGATTTGGAATAATTTAAATGGTTAACTTTGTATTGAAATTTAACTTCTAATTTCTTTCACAATTGACTTCACCTCAGTCTTAACTCTGTGAAATTTATTTAAAATATAAAATTAGGGATTCGATTAAATATTTGCCTATTTAGTTTGGTTCAAATTAGTCTGTTTGTTAACAACCTTAAAATAACCGAATAACCTAAATAATATAAAAAAACCTAAATTTAATAGTAATTAAGAAAATAGTTGTAAAATATTTGTAATTGCTCAACATAATTAACAAATGGTCAAACTCATTATATAAATCACTGTGCATATATTTGGTCTTACATTTAAAGTAATTTGAAAAAAAAATTTTTTAATGGTCCATGAGTCTTAAAAGCCAGTTAAATATAGTGTAAAAATTCTTAAGAACCAGTTAAATATAATATAGTGTAAAAATAATATTTTTTTAAATAGCAACAATTCTTTTTAATTTTTTTTTACAAATCATAACACTTTTAACTGTCGGGTGAAAAAATTTATTGTAAGGTTACGTGAAAAAGCGTTTAACTAAATTTTTTGAACCTCATAAATTTAGTCTGCAGGTTCCTTGGGAAAAAAAATGGTATTTGCTGAAAATAAAATGAAAGAAATGGTTTTTTTTTTTAATGTGCTAGGTAATTTTTTTTTGACTAAGTACATAAATTTAAAAAAAACAACCTACAAATATAAATTATAGAATTTATTTTTAAATTTTTTTTTCCTTTCCACTACTTTAAAGAGTATAGAGCACTCACCTATCTATTTAGAATGGGCTTCAGTTTCTTTAATTGTTATATTCACTAAGCCGTTGATTCCTCGGCTGCAGCTATTGTGTAAGATTTTGTAATGTAGATTTTGTTAGCCATCTAGTATCTTACACGAGAATTAATAGGTAAAAAATAACTGTGATAAATTAACAATCATATGAAAAATCCATATGAAAAAACTTGGGATTTGAAAACTTTCTTTAATATTTTGTAGAACAAATGACGAAACATTATAAAAATATATAATAATTTTTTAAGGAACTTGTATTTTAATACAATGATTATATATTCCTTGATAATTTAGTATATGACATGTGCATAATATTGTATTTCCATTTGATTCAATTTTTAATGTTGGTAATGGCACTTCTAACTGAAGAACTTTATAACAATTGATCTTAGCTTTTTCAGTACTTTAGTTAATTTGACTCAGATATAATTTAATTTAAACAATTTTTTCTTAACTTTCAAACAAATTAATTAAAAGCTTTTGCAAGAGTCTGGACCGAAATCGGGCTTTTAAATCCCGCTTTCAAAAAATCCCGCTTTTTCAAAATCCCGCTATTCCTAAATCTCGCCAAAACAAAATCCCGCTTTTCAGTTGTTTTTCTATTATAAAAGCTACAAAAAGCGATAAATATTCTCGAAAAAGACAAAGCCCTAATTTCCAAATCCAACTCTCAAATATTCTAAATTCAGAATTGCACTTATACATATATATAAATAAAATAAAAATCCGAGTCTTTGACAACTTTGTTTCTCAGCCCCTCATTTAACCATCTAAAGAAATTTTCAATCTGTCTAAAGTTTTTGAATAAAAAATAGCAAAAAATGTTTTAATTTATAAAATCAAGATAATTTACTTGGAGTTAAAAAAATAATGAAGGTTCTAGTGCTTCTCTTGCTGTAATTATAAGACTTATTAATTAATTAATTATTAATCTAACACTAGAATAAATAGTAGTATAATAACATAACCACTGTAATTAAAATCACATGAAATTATAAACTTTTTCCAATTTTAAGTTTCATAATTGGATTCATCTTCATTTACAATATTTAAAAATATCATATCATCCCATTTCATATTCAATAATTCAATGTTTGGTTCAAATATTACTTCCGATATTTCATTTATTAAATCTCATCCTTTCTTCTAATTTAAAATTTTTTCAAATCTCAGAAAATGTGAAATTCAATGTTTTTTTTTATTTTGTTTTACCACAGGATTCCTTTCAACTTTTTTTTTGAGGGCAGGATAACATAAGCCAAATTGAAACCACCAAATTCATTTCATGATATCCTACAAATTAAAAACCAATTTTTGGTTTTGCCTTCATCAAATATCATCCCTTCTCCCCGGATTCAATTTATTCCATATTCACCTTCTATATGTTTTTTTAGGATCATGTTTCCTGTCTGTATGTTTGATTGAAAAAAACTCAAACAAATTTAGGTATTGTGGGCGAAAGGTAAGAAAAATTAATAAATTAAAACATTGATTGATTTGGGTAAATATGGGAAAAAAAACTTCCTCCCAAAAGAAAATGAGGAAAATTAAAAAACAAATTAAAAATTACATGAAAAACAATTCAAGCAACAATTAGTTACAAATTAGAATCATTATTTGTACTAATTAGATTTCATTTTTGATTTTATATATGTATGATTGTGTTGGTTTTAAAAAAATTCCTGACATATGGGAAAGAATCAAACTTTTCATCCGGGTTTTTTTTTTATTAAAAGTTTTTCTGAAAATTGGGAAATAACAATCTGAAGAAGATTGGGAGGGTATTTATAAAATTTTAAATTTTTTTTAAATTTTTAATTAGACAAAGTTATTTATATTATAAATGCTTAAAAACAGTGAGTTCAAAGATTTGAATGACATATTTTGAAATATGTATGATATAAGTGATGAATATTTCTGATGATATCTACTTAAGATCATTTTAAATCAGCTGATTAATTGGTTATAAATATACATTGAAGTTTTGATGTAATCAGTCAAATGAAGAAAGAGAACAGAGGTGGGTTGATAGGTCAAACTTTAATAAATACCCAAATTCCTTAAGTTCAATTCCAAACCTAAAACTTTAGAATGAAATCCTCAGGGATGGAGAAATTTAGGCAAAAGACTAAATAGATAACGCAGATCACTGCTATAAGTAATCTTAAATAACTGTAAAACATTAGTTGAAATCAAACAATAGGCCTAAAAAAAGGGAGTAGACATAGGGAAGCGAAAACTTTTTGAATATAACATTGACAAACATTGTCAACATAATAATATTTTAGTATTATTTCAAAAATATTTTCTAATTGTAACAATTTGGTTTCTATTAAAGTTCCAAAATATTTTAATATAAAATATTGGAGAAAATAGATCGGATGTTATGACATTCTAATATAACTACTAAACACTGCAATTTATAATCAACCACTTTCTGTGTCAATAAATCTGTATACATGTATATTCTGACGGATTTCCTGGTTTACTAAAAAACTGACCTACATTTTTTAAAAGATTATTGTATTTTTTTTTATAAAAAAACCTAAAAAAAGGAATGAAATCCAATTTAAAAAAACTATCCCAGATATTGCAAAAATAAACAAGTGTAAAAACTAATAAAACCCCCATGTATTGGCAGCAAATTGTAAAAAACTAAAACTGATAAAAAATAGAGAGGAAAAAAAAAAATAAATTGTTAAAATTGATAAAAAAAATGCAAAATATTCATTATTATTTTTAAAAAAAACAGTTAAAATATTTATTGTAGGACAATCCCGTTTGAATAAAACGATTTAGAAATATTCAGCATGTATTTTTATGTGCCAATGTGAGGCTTTCTGATCATATCAAGCAAAAATCAATTGTTAATACAAAAAAAGGAGAAATAAATCCAAGATTGAATAAGCCTTCTTCTTGCATTATGTGGTTTATATTTTAAAATCTCTAGGGCCTCTAAGGTCTTTGTTTTTTTAAATCTGATTATTTTATGTGGGAGTCCTTCTTGTCCCGTGATCTAATTGGGACATTATCTTTGAAATCGTTCTTTCTTTTGCAAAAAAAAAAGCATTTATACCAAATTTTATTAAAATCGGTTAAGATTTTGATCAATTATCAAATCTTCACATTCTCGAAACTCAGAGAATTTCTAGACGCAATGATACTAAAGTCAATTTATGAAAGCTACTTTTTATGAGTGCCCAAAAATAGGCTTTATACCAAATTTGAATTAATTTGGACAGTTAGAACTTACGTTTTCTCTAAAAGTCGTGTTTTTGTATAGGAGCACCCAGATCCCGTATTCCGGTGTCTTTGTTTTTTTTTTTTAACAACTGTGATCAATGCATCTATCGTTTTTGAGTTCTACTTACAATATTTTGTTGAGAACCACTAGAAAAGCAAGTATGCCCGTATTAAAGTTTAATCAAAATTCGGGATTTTAAAGAATCTAGTTTTTAAAAATCTAATTACTTAAAGTCCGGTTTAAAAAAATATATCGCTTTTACTAAAAAATCCAGTTTGTTTAAAAAATGGGTTTTTTGCAATCTAGTTTGATACAAAATTCAACTAATTCGTTCTAGAAAGCTCAAAAAGGTACGAAAGATATGTTTAATTAAAAAAAAATTACCCATCTGAAGAATTGTAAAAATCGAATTAATTTTACGAGATATCCTATACAACTTTACAAGTCTTCTCCTTTTTTTAACAGAATAGAAAAAAATGATGTAAAAAGGATTCAAATAATAAAAAAGGATATAGATATAATATTATTCTAAAGCATAGATCCGAATATTCCATTATTATTTTTATTCTATTGTAACAGTAACTGTTATGATAATAACATTCAGAATAAAAATTACTATCAAACTGTAATTGGAAAAGTAAAATAAAACTTCAAAATATAAACAAATTCAATTGGAAAATAGTTTCATTTAATTGGAAAAATGTTTCATATTATCGGAAAATGCTGTATTCCAAATTGTTTAAGCTAATGTTAAAATTTTGCATACATAAGCAATTGAATATTAATTCGATTAAACATTAACTATATAATTAAATAAAATAAGTACTAATTAATTCAATTCATTTAAAGTCACCAAGTCTAGCCATAGTAATTAAACAACTTATGATTTTACTTTATGGTTTTTAATTTTTATTTTTGAAATTGGTTTACTTTTACTTTTAGGACGTGTATGCAGGTACTAATATAAGGTACTAATATGGGTTATACAACTTATACGTGACTTGAATTTTTAATTAATGTAAATTTTATGAATATGCAAAATATTATAGAACTTTTTAATTAGATGTTTAATATTTTGGCTTCGACATATTAAAATCGTTATTATTTAATATGAAATTTTATAGTTTTTATTTAATTACTCATTTAATTACTCAATACTAAGGGTGGGTTTATGTTGGAGCTGCGATAAATGATAACAGTGTCGATAACAGCATAGCATAGAAAGAGTATATTGTTTATCAAAGATCAAAGTGATGATCCAATATAAACACCTCTATTTAAATCTTGTATATAGTTTTCTACGCTATTTTTTTATCTACGCGCTTATCACTTATCGCAGCTCCAACATAAACGCACCCTTATCCTCAAATTGATAATGTGACACTTACAAAGAAAGGTTTAAGGTGGTGACCCAATGCTTACGTCGGCTCTAGCATTATTTTTAAAAGCGCATTCTTAAAGCGATGATTGAAACGACTCGAAAATTCTGTTATCCCTTTTAAACATTAATGACATAGTTTAAATCAAAAGTTTCAGGTCAATTTTTGAATAAATTAATAAAAAAGTTATTAAAATTTTTAAATAAATAGTTTGCATGATTTACATTCAAACTTCAGTTAAACTTTCCATTTAATTTTTAAAATATTTTTAAATTCCAAAATTCAAATGACAAATACCAGCAGCTATGTACCTATTCATTCTAAGTTAGTTAGTTCAAATGTTTTCAATGTTTGTTTTCAGAAGTGAAATAAATATTCATAACTTTTAAATTTAATAACTGCCATTAAAACTATTTGTATTTACTCATGAGTTGATATTATTATTCAAAAAAAAAGGAAAAACTACAAACAATTGTTTACCCAAAACAATGCAAAACTAAAAAAAAAACTGAAAAATAAAATTTTCAAAATATTTAAAATATTTTGCAAAACCTTGAGTTCGTTAGGAAATTCTACAGAAGAAAACTAGAAATAATTTGAAATATTTGGACTGTGATAAAAAGCAAGTGAGATAAAAAATGTTACCGGATGTTTTTCATTTGAATGTCATGATTTTTAACTAATATTTTCACAAATAAAATCTAAATTATACACAATTACATTTTTTTATATAAATAAATACTTTTTTTGATTAAATTAAAGAATTTTTTATTTAAAAATGAATCATTTTTTTTTTAACTGAAGATTTTTTTATTTTAAGTGAATGAATAAATATTTGAAGGGAAAATATTTTAAAATGAAAAATTGTTTAGTAATTTTGACAGATTATGTATTAGGCTATGCTATTGTGCAAGTGTTCAGTTCTTATGCTCTCCAGCCTAGTTTGTCTTTGAATACGGTTTTATTTTTAAACACTTTACTTTTAATTTCATTAAATAATTCTAGGAACAGTAAGAAATAAATTTAATTAAATTTTTACACTTAAAGTAAAAATGTGTTCATTTAAAATATAAAATCTCTCTTTAAAGTATAAATGTCTTCAATTAAACAAAAAATAGCTTCACCTCAGTTAAAGTTAAAAACGGTATTTAAAACTCTTTTCGTTGAACCTAGTTCCGTCAATTTGAAAGCTTTATGTCATATATTTAGTATTTCCCCTTTATGTGCACAATTTTAACATGAGAAGTCTACATATGACTTAAGAAGTCATCTTGTTTAAGTATCTGGAATCTCAATCTCCAATCATTACTACAGTCATTAGTAGAACACAACTTCACCGAAAAATGAGAAGGTTATTTAGAGCAATGGAAGAAACAAATATGTAATGTTCTCTTTTTCAAAATTTTAATGAAACTCTTAAAAGAAACTCATATATTTATTAATTGGATATTGCCATTTTCTAAACTTTATTTGTTACAAAAACTAATTAAAGGACAGAGTACCTAATATGTGGATATTTTGAAAAGTCTCATAACATAATTCACTAGCATGAAACTATTGAAATTAATTCTGTTTTAGCTCTCCCTGTATTTAAAACTTATGGTCACCTTCTTTTAAAACAATGCAATAAAAGTAATATAAAAGCGCCCAATGCAGAAGGCCATTTATTTCTTTTTATTTAAATTTTTTTAACTTTTATTTTCCACTCTTTAGGCGCCTCATTAAATTCATTTTGAAATAATGAGAAAAAATTTTCCAAACATTTTCCAACAATTTTTTTTAATTTATTTAAAAAGTTAAAATTAAATTGTAATGCAAAACTTCTAACAAAAGAAATAATTGAGATTAATGGTGGGGAAATTAAGAACCAAAAAGTTGTTTATAAATCCAGCACCAATGTCAAGGTCACTGATTTATTTTTTCCGCTAAATAAAATTTTTCTTTTTTTCGTACTTAGGGAAAAAATTTATTTTATGTCTAGGAAAATTAATATTTAATGGAAAAGTTCAATTTCGAAGTTTCTTCTTCGTTTTTCTATTCCGTTTTTTACAAATTTTAACTTGTATCTAAGGTTCAAGGTATAATTTTTTTTTCAATTTTTAATATACGAGTACAATTTTATTTTTAATGAGATACAAAATGAAGTCAAGTCAATTAAATTAAAATAAAACTTTTTTAAACTTTTTTTTTTAGAAAAATGTTCCGATGCATAATCAATCATGAATTTTTAAAATGATGAAGAGTGGAAGTTAAAATGTAAAATAATGTTAAATTATTTAATTATGTAAATGGAAGATATTATTTATTATTCATAGATTTTTTTTTAATTTAAGTACTGGTTATTACTAGAAATAAATACTTAAGCATAACTTTATAAGTCTGGGTTTGGAAAGATTGGCTGGAAGAGACTAGAGTTAGGAATTATAGGACGGATTAAAATCCTTCTATTCTGGGAAATCCCAAAATTGTTTTTCTTATAAGAATGTCAAAGTATTTTAAAAAATTTACATTTTTTTTAAATTGGGATCAATTTTACATTTTGTTTCCAAATCGGGATTAAATGCTTTTTCTTGAATATGTATTTATATGTTTATGACTTAGAAAGAACTTAGAGAAGGTTACAAAATCACGATCTCAATACTTCGTTAATTGGCGGTTTTTTTTAAAAAAATAATTTTCCATTAAATTTTGAAATTTGGAATTTTTATACCCGTATGACTATATAGTCAAAGGGTATAATAAATTTGTCATTACGTTTGTGACGCGGAGAAGGACGGGGGGTAGATATAGACTCAAGTGTATGGATGGGATCAGAATCGAAAAATAAATCGATTTAGCTATGTATGTCCGTCCGTCCGTCCGTCTGTCCGTCCGTCCGTCCGTCTGTCCGTCCGTCCGTCCGTCCGTCTGTCCGTCTGTCCGTCTGTCCGTCCGCACGATAACTCAAAAACTAAAGGAGCTAGGATCTTGAAATTTTCGCAAATTCGTTTTTTTGCAATAGCCGTCATCGCTATTTAAATCCAGCCATTTTGGTCTATGGGTTCGGGTAGCTGCCATACAACTTCTTTTTTTATATAAGTATTACCCTGTACCTATTAAAGCTGCGTGTCTAAAATTTTGCCAAAAGTAGTTTAGTTTTATGGCCAAAGTTTCTGCAAAATTTGGTTGGTCTAGTGGAGTGGGTTCGAGTAGCTGCCATACAACTTCTTATTTTATATGAGCATTACTCTCTACCTAATGAAGCTGGATGTCTGAATTTTTGCCAACAATTGTTTAGTATAATGGCCAAAGTTTCTGCAAAATTTGGTTGGTCTGCTGCAGAGAGATCGAGTAGCTGCCATACAACTCCTTATTTTATATGAGCATTACTCTCCACCTAATGAAGCTGGGTGTCTGAATTTTTGCCAAAAATCGTTTAGTGTAATGGCCAAAGTTTCTGCAAAATTTGGTTGGTCCACGACAGAGGGTTCAAGTAGCTACCGTACAACTCTTTATTTTATACGAGTATTCCACTACACTTAATAAAGCCAAAAGTAATTAACCGGATGATATAATGTATATGTTACGGTCATACGGGTAACCCAGAGTTGACACAGTCTACTCTACTACACTCTTCCTCGTTTTTAAATGGAAGTGTTTTTTTTTGGAATTTTGTACTCAACCCAAATATGATTTCGCAATTTGAGAGTTTGTTTTTGAGATTTTATCATTTGGGATTTTGTCATAAGGAGAATTTAATTGGGATTTTCTAATATGAAATTACATACCCAACCTATTTAACTATTTTCCTGAATCTAATATATCCATTATGAAAATGGAATAAATTTTTTATCTAATTAAATACACGAAGTTCAATTTAGCCAGGATAAGTATCCAAGAAATTGAGGGTTACCTTTTAATTAATAAGATTTAAAGAAAATGGATATCGCTTTCACTCTATTTCTGATTACAATTAAAATTTACTACTCACCTTTTTTCATTCAATTAGTGTTAAAAAAATGAATTTTGAAAATTTAATTATGTTAAAAATTTTAATTTACATACTCTTAAGCAACCCATTTTGCAATTTATTCAAAACTCCAAGACAGTGTCCCACCACAAAGATATTACTATATTAAAAATTTTAACAAGCATAACCCTTTCAAAAATATAATCAATGCTAAGTACCATCCCTCCACGTAAGACAATACTCATTCCAAATAATAAATTTCTACATAATATTATTGTATATTCAAATTAACAATAAAGATATTCATCCCGAACCTATTAATTAATTTCGAGTAATTAATTTTCTAAGAGAAAAGAAATCCTATCCATTTTCCATTACTTTTAATAATTTTCAGAATTTTTTTCTTCATTTTGAATCCATTTCATCCATTTTGAATCTCAATTGAATATAAATTTAATTTTCATAAAATCTTAATTAATATTACATTTCATTTCTTTCAGATTTTTTTTCAGAATTTTAATCTTTTCTTTTGTGAAGGCAATTAAATTATGAATTTATTCTTTGTAAAATCTTCCATTTCAAAAAAAATTTCTTATTATTTAATTTTTTAATAATAAAAATTTCAAATCATGAACTCTTCCCATTTTTTCTATAACACGTATTTCTAAGACGTACTTTTTACCTAAAACATCACCCCTCCATAGAAAGCTTATGAAGAATCTTCTTCGAAGAACTATTAAGATTCTTCTAATAAACATTTAGAATTATTTAATTATTAATTGTTAAAAAAAAATTTTAATGGGAAAACTTGTAAAAGAAGCCTTCAGGAGGATCAGACTTCTTCCCAAATTTAAAAAAACAATTTAATAACCAAAAAGTTCAAGAGAAAATGAAAACCCATTCAAATGTTGAAGCGTCAACAAATATTATCAAATTTTGCGTATTATTAACCCCACCTAATGTAAAGTTGATAACCTTTACCAGTCCTCTTTAGAAAACAAAAATGTAAAAGGAGTCAAAATCAAGAAGAGACAATTTTTTTTATTTTTCGCAATACTGTAATCAATTTCTAAATTCATTTCATTTTAACCCCACCTCTAACTTCTATTTTAAAAAGAAAGAGATTAGAAAAGTAAAAAAACAGTTTCCTATGGTTACAACAATTTATGAAAAATGTTGATCGTATTGCAGCCTCCTTTTGACAAAACAACAAAAATTTATGGTTCATAATCCGCAATTTTGCAAATAAAAAAAAAAATATTCCGTTTAGCAGTCCGTAACTAATTTCTTGATATTGTTTCTATACGTATCTGCAGTTGAATGCAGTGGGTACCTAGTAATATATTGGATTTTTTTCCAATATTTCAGAAGCTGAAAAACAAATTTAATGCACAAACTTAAGACTCATGAAGCACCCTATTATTTTAGTTTACTTTTTAATTCCTAGGCCGATTAGTCTTTCTACCCCGCAGGTACATTTCAGAACAGGAGTAAGGACAGGAAGCATAATATATTAATAGCTAAAGTTGAGTTTTTTAGAATTCCATATGGAATTTCCAAGTACGACAGTGTTAGGCTTTATCATATTTGAAGCGTCTTAGATTTCACTAAGGTCCAATTTTATTGTAGTTATTGGGATTGAAAACCAGTACAGTCTATTTCATTTATAATATTTGATGGTGGAATCAGTCTCTACTTTTTATCAAGCTAAAGTCACTTTGGGTGTGATAATGTCTTTCATAAACTTAAAAATAGCTTTAAAACCCATTAAAACTTGTAAATAATGATCTCCGATTTTACTATTATGCTTCCTAGTGTATAAAATAATTATTACAAATTATTATTCAGTGTTTCCATTATTACTGTTATAAATGTAAAGTTAAAAAATTATTCTAATGTTTATCACACCCAAAAATAATTCAGTATCATTTTGCTAAGTTCGTAATTTTTATGTTTTTATTTTTTTTGAATTTCATTTTGTAATTTAAAAAAAAACAAATTAGAAGGATTTGCCTCATTTATTACTAAAATCCCATGAACAAATAAACCATAAAGTATGAAACTTATACAAGAGCTATTAAAAAAGCAGAAGTTATTTAAAATAAAAAAAACCGTCCTTAGAGAACGCGTCCAAATATAAACAGTTAGAAAAGAACATTAAAATAGAAAGAAATATTTTCTTATCTTCATTACAAGAAAATTGCGAAAATCATTTCCTCCTTCTATTGGAGGGCTTGTACTTTTAATTCAAGTTTTTCTTTCTCTTTCGCACTTTACAATTCTTTGCATTACTTGAAATAGAAATATTGGCTTTTAGCACATTTTGCAAAAAATAGAAAGAAATATAAAATAAAAAATGCTATAAAACATTTCTAATAATTATATTGTATTATGAATGCCTTTCCTCATTCTCCAAATTCCTATCTTCTGATTTCGTGAAAAATTAAAAGAAAAATGGGAAACTATATAGATGAAAATTATAAATGGTAAAATAAATACACCCCACTTTTTCTAAATATTTTTTTTAAATTTATTTTTAGAACTCCAATATTTTAAACTAAATTTATCATTTGATTATTATTAGGCACTTTATTAATATTATGAGTATAAGAGATTAGTTATAAATATCTCTTTAAATAAGGTTCTGCTGACTTATTAGGAAGTTTTTTCACATGTATTTGAAATTATTTTAATTCTATTTACTCATTAAATAAATATAGTTAAATTGTAAAATACTATGTAAAATACATAAATTACATTACAAGTGCCTAACTTACGGCTTTCCAAAACTGTGATCAAAATATTTTAAAAAATTGCAAAATTGCTTGCCTAATTATTACACAGGTGCTTCATTATGATATAACTTACACGGTTAAACTTTCAAGCCTCCCATTCTGATTAATTTTGCAAGATATTTAAATTGGTTCAAAAAATTTGTAAGGCAGCTACTCGAATCAGTAGGTTTCAATTTAAATCAAAAAGAACGGCCAACCTACAAATTGTTTTAAGAATTGCTATAAACTTTTGGTGAATATTTAGAACTTTATCTGTTTCAGGGGTTCAGTTATCTTTCAGTTATCTTTGGGAGATAGACACAAATTGACAAATCAATTCAATTTTCGATGCTAATATGATCCAAACAATTTAGTCCATACCTATCAAGTCTTGGTCTACAATACCAAAGTTATTAAATAATACAAATTCAATAATAAAAAAATTTTTGTTTTTATCAGACCTCGAACGTTTTTTAAAAATTACTAAAAACCTTTAGTAATCCCGCTTTAATTTCCAAAGCATTTTTTTTTAAATGGATTCCATTAATAGAAAATTTAAATCATATTTTTCAAAAATCATAACCACTCATCATTAATTTTTTCATTATTAAATTTTGATTGAATTACACAGAAAGTATTTGCTGTTTCAATATTAATATTTGTTTTCAATTTTAAAACTATGCTCTTATTAAATGAAGCCATGAACCATCATAATTCATAATTATTATTTCTATGAAAATAGACAGTTCTGTTCTATCGGTACCATTATTAATCAACGTTTGGAAATAAATATGAAGTACGTTCAGTAATTTCGTTAAAATATCGTTCAATAATTTTTGTTGCATTATTTTGTTGAATGATGGAATTTATTCCAACATAATCATCTTCAACGGAATCAACAATTATAGTTCCAATTTTAATTTTTTGAAATAGTAATAAACAGAGGCAAATTATTTCTGTTATATACGTGTTCTTTATCATTAGAAAACAAAATAACCTAGGTAACTAAATTACTGTGTACCTTTGGCTTTGATTAATATTGAATTAAATTTATTATTACCAGTTTCAACTTGCACAATATCTTCAATAAGAATCCAACATTTGGTATTTTTTTGAATGCGTAGGTATTTAATAAAAATGAATATTTGAAAAAGCGATGAAAATAACAAAATTATTAAATTTAAAATTCCAGGAGTTATTTTAATTTAATTAAAACAGGATGAAATCATGCTATTCTTAATAATATTTGTTCTAATAGAAATCAAATCTAAATTTAAATGAAAAAAACCATTGCACAAAAATTACATGATATTTTTTAAATTAAAATTGGCTGTTTTAATTTTCATTAATTAAATTTAAATTTTGTTATCTACTTGATAAATATTGACATTCTAAAAATTTAAAGACGGAAGACAGTTATAGCTGCCATTGATAATTTGACATTTTAAGTTTTCAAAGAAATGGATAAAATATTCAACAGAATATTCACAAAACTATAAGGAAAGACATTTTAATAACTTAACATAGCCTAATACAATATATACAATACAATTACAGATACAATTACAGAAGCTTAAAACAAAAAAAAAATAATTATGATTAATTATTATTAATTATTAACCCTGATATTTAAAATTTAAATAAAAATTTAAAATGTTCGACTAGGTTCCTAATCACATTTTATATAAATGTATTAATCAGTTGATTCTGATATATTACACTGGTTTAAAAGATACACCTAATATTTGAAAAATTTCATATACAATTTGACATCTGGCTGTCAAAAAATTACACTAAGAAAAGAGACTATTCTCTCTAAAAAATTGCGTTTAAAAATACAAAACGATTTTAATAATAATACAAAACCATCCTTATTCATGATTATTTTGAGAGCTCTTCTCAATTAAATTAATTTTTTCGGAACTTTTGGTTCTTATGGTTGAATAGATTATTAAAAGTTGTACTTAAACAGAGTTTCTATATCAGTATTACAAAGCCCCATTATTAACATTTTTAGAATATCCGAAGTATATTATAAATCAAAGTAACTACATACTCGTATATGTACTAGATATGGGACATCAAAAAAATTCTAAATGAAATGTGCCAAGTTTACCTTTGAAATTAAGCAATTTTCTTAGTTAAATACCCCTATTACTTTTTTCACGATTCATTGATGTTGAACACCTGTGGTAGATGACATCAAATGCAGAAAAAAATTTGGAATGAAATCCAAAAATATAGTAAAAGTTCTTAAAAATTCATAATAAATAAAACTACATATCACCATTTCATGTTTTACGTTTATCATACTTTTAAAATTTTATTAAGAGAAGCTTCGAAACGACTTTGACAACTCAATATATTAATATACTTTTAATGTTTACTCTTTTACTATAAAATTGTCTTTTATAGAAAAAAAACTAATAAAAATTCCATTGACTTTTACAATAACATTTTTTTATCACATTTATTATATCATAATTTTTATAAATACCATAGTATCTATTTTTATAATCCGGTGATTTATGTTTATTTTCAAGTATATTAAAAATATTTTAAGGTGTAACTTAATAGTTTTTGTTGTGATTTTTTGGTTGAATCTTAAGATAATCCAATTTAAAAAACTTGAAAAGAAATATCTAAATCGATTATCTGATAGATTAATATTTGAGTTGTGTTTAGTTTTCATATCTAATCTTTTACTATTTTTGAAAACTGCTTTTAAATTAAATGAAATTAAAAGTTTAACCTTATTTGAAACCCAAAATTAAATTTTAATAATAGATAAATCAGACATTTATTTTATGAAAAAACAATTTAAATTCATTTATAGTGGTTTTTTATACATTGTATTTTGCTGGATTCATATGAAATAACAATTTTAAATTCCGTATTTGATTTTTTTTAAAATAATATTTAATATTATAAAATAATTAATGATTATTAGATTTCATAATAATATGTGTTATTTAATAAATCTAAGTAAATTAGATTTCTAGAATTATTATTACTAGGTTCGGTTGGATACAATCCTCAATTACAATTTGATTTGTTTATTTTGTGAATACATTTTTAAAAATATTTTATAAATTTTAGATCTAAGATAGTTTAAATATTTTTAATTCTATTTTTTTCACAAAATTAAATCAAACAAGTTTTCAACTTACCTTTAATTTTTAAGACGAAGTTCACTTATTTAATTAAAATTAGAATTAGTAAAAGTTGTTCACCCAGTTAACTAATTGATATTTCTAGATCATGAGATACTTATGAGTAGATTAAAAAAAATACTTTTTCCAAAAAGAAATTGTTAAAATTTCAAAATTTTTTAAATTTAGAAGTTCGAAATTTTTGAACTGTAAAGAATTGTAGATAGGAACTTTTTTAAAAGAGGATTTCTTTCGAATACATTTTACAAAATTATGAAAACTAAAAAAAATATTGAAATTACATTTAAGTCCACATATCTTTGAAGAGGCTTAGCTCCTATATACAAAATTTATCTACTTATAAGTATATATACAGTGGTATATGGCTGTACAAAAAAAGCCCCCTAAACAAAAATTAAAAAGTCCCCAGAAGAAGGAAAAAAGTCCTCAAAACAAAAATTAAAAGATCCCTAAAAGTAGCAAAAAAGTCGTTAAAAAAGGTAAAAGGATTGGAATGCAAGATCAGGATTCCATTAATATGTTTAGCGGGAGTTTGTTTTGCGATTTGGCCGAGTTAATTTGATTAAGGACAAAAATGAAATTGCTTAACATATTTCGGCATGACTTTTGATAACAATTATTTCCAAATAAGTTAAATCTATAATTTGCATAGGACGCTAAGAATAGATGAAAGAACATTTAAAACAAGGTATTTATTCAAAATAAATATTTTTCAAAAAAACCTTATACTCATGTAAATTTAATATATAATTAAAAAAATTTTTTATCTTATCAACTCTGTTATAAAATTATAAAAAAATAAATAAAAATATAAAAACAATTCCATTATTATGATTAAAATAAAGAATATTTAAAAAAAAAAAACCAAAAACAAGAAAAACAAAAACTTAATATAAATTATGTACTACCCCATTGTATAATGTTTGTTCAATCTATTGTTTAACTAAACCATTTAATAAATCCTTTTTTTTTTGTCTCTCTCTTTCTATTTCACAATTAATAAATTTGTACTTTTTTTATACTTGTATATTTATGTACAAACACGAGTATGTACATATATGTATTTTATTCCATTTTATACATCATTTTCTTTTATGTCTTTTGTTATTAATACTTACGTGCATCTCTTCTGTTTTATTAACTCTCTCTTACAAATACAAATTAATAATTCTCTATTTTTTCTATTTTATGCCTCGTCTGAGGACTGAGATAATCAGCCTTTCTATTAAAAAGAGAATATGAATTAATTGCAAGTACATAGAAAGCATACATAGAAATAGCGCAGAATGGAAGCCATATCTAATCCTAATTGATTAATATATTTCCTTCATATAGTTTTGTTGTTTTTATTGTTATTGTTGTAGTTGCTGTTCATTTGTTTTTGTATTTTTTATACAAAAACATAAGAGGAACAACATTTTCAACAATTGCATCAAATATATTATACTAAAAGTAATTTTACTTGTTTTTCTTAGGTATTTATTTTATATTCTGTTCATTTCACATTTAATATACTTGGATTTTCCTTATTGTTATTTTCTAAATGATTGTTTTCTAAAAAATTATTTTATTTTAAATGTTTGTTTTATTTATTTTTCATGTTTTTTCAAATCATTAAGTGGAAACCATTACTTTAAATTGAAAATTCTATTAGCTTGTAAAAAAAAGTATGTAAAAATGTTCGTATAAAGTACTTTTGCATCCCTTTTATGTATAGTATTATTATGCCTCTGGGACTATTCAGTATATATATAAATTTTATACATATACATATTTATTATCTTTTGCATTTTTTTAGAAATATATGTATATATATATATATATAAATATATATATATATATAAATATATATATATATATAAATATATATATATATAAATATATATATATATTTGTAAAACATTAAAATTACTTATTGTATGAAAATGTATTTACGTATATTTTGAGCTCATCTTAAATTATTAAAAATTGATTTTTTTATAAAACAGCTAAAAAATATCTAAATATCTGTTTATTTTGATATTAATGTAATTAAAAATTTAAAAAAAATTAATAAAATATTTTTTTGCTAAATTTAATTCTAAAGCCTAATTAATTATATTAATTTTTTAAATGCACAAGTTAGAGCATCAGCACATTAAGTGTCCCATTTTAGCTTAGTGAGCATAAAATATAACAATATAAAAAAATTCAAAATATAAACAAATAGTTTAATTGATAAATGTAACTCACAGATATAGAATAGAATACAGATATACCATATAACTCAAATACAAAATTATTTCAATGTAAATAAAAATAGAATTGTATCTATTGAAAATCTAAGACGTTTCTTTATGTCATAAGGCCTAGTACTGTCTCATGTTTAAATTGTATGTGAAATTCAATAAAGCCAATTGTCCCACTCTTCTAATATGTAACTATGGTATAGACAGTCTTATTAGTTTAACAGTTGAACTCTTTTTAAATAAACCGGATATAAAAATTGATGTATGACTTTAAATATTTCTTTTTATTTGTCAAGATCTGGTATTTCATTGCTATTTATAACCTTATAATTCCTGGATGCTCCCCTTTACAAAATTATTCCATTTAAAATCTAAAAATTGATTAAAAAACTTTATTTATTACAAAAGTTATTAGAAAAGTTTAAAATTAGTAAGAGTATCAGCAGTTTCTCTGAGTATAGTGTTGAACTTTAACCAACCAAAATTTTTTAAAGAACTTTAAGTACCACTTTTTCAACCACAATTTAAACTAGAAAGTCTTTAATACAAATGTACAACTTGGTTTTGTGGATATGGAGAACAAAAAATACAACTTGGGGAATACGGATTGAGAATTATGGATTATAAATTCCAGTCCTTAAAAAAATTTCGAAAATTTTATTATGTAATGTATACATATTATTCTTCTTTTAAAATTATTTAAAATAATACATTTTAATATAATATTATCAAAAACTGGATACTACATTATATATTAACATATTATTTTATTTATCTACAGTATACTTTTTACACATATATTTCCTAGAGCCAATCATTATTTTAAACACAGAATGTACATTTGAATGTAAAATTGTAATTCTAAGCAACTATTTTTTATACTTTAAGTATACTATAAATCTCAATTTATATAAAATAGTAAAATACTTAAATAAGAGTCATATACATCAAGTCACTCGAGTAAAGTAATCAGCCATTCTTTATCTCTTTTATTTTTAGAAAACAGAAGAGGAAACTACACGATTCATGCAATATAATGAAAAAAAATCACTTCTATAAATATCATTTTACTTCAAAACATGTATTAATGTATATTCTAAGAATTTACGTTTATTGAATCAAGTATAAAGGAATTGTAGTTTTGCATATTAACAATAGCAGTACAATATTGATAACATATTTACAGAAATTTTAAATTTTTTTTAAAATCTTGCGAACACAGTATTCTATTGAACAACTTCTCATTTCATTTATTCTATACTTTATATTACTATTCACTATCAATTTGTTCCATGATCCTGTTCTAAGGAAATCAAATTAATGTCTTCCCTTAAAGATTTCCAAATTAAAACTAGGGAAGTGACAGATTCTTATCTCTAAGTTGAAGAATTGATAAGATATACCCCTTACTAAAGTTCGAGAGATTGTTTATTTAAATACATATAATTATTAAAGGGGAATTACAGTTATTCTGCATTTATTCGATATTTTCAACAGACTCTATTGCTTTTGCACCTTAATTATTAGTAAATTTCAAAATCTTTTTTTTATGATCATTTAATTTAGTAATTAATTGAAAATTTATTTCTTAAAAAGCTAAATTTAACGAAATTTATAAGCAATACTTAGTTTTTGCCGCAACTGTATAATAATATTAAAATTTCTCAATTGACTTCCCAATTCGTCAAAAGAATTTACATTACATTGCACATACGTTAATGAATTGAAGATATTATTCTTCCGTTATAAAAGCTTTGTCATCTCATTACTAATTCTTTTAAAAATTTTAGAATTTTTTTAAGTTTTATTATTTTTAAAAAAAAAATACAAGATAGTCATTCAGTTTCTTGCAGTGAACTCACAAATATGAACCGATTTACTTGTCTATAAAATTTAACTTATTCGTGCGTATAGATTAAGTAAAATGAATCTTATTTAATTACAGTAATTTAGTTATGTATTTTTACTAACCGCTTATTAGAAATGTAATAAGCAATAGGTATTGTTTCTTTTATTAAGAAATTTTTTTTATTAGGGAAGAGATTGAAAATGGATCAAAAAAGACATATCAGTAATCAGAAATAATAACACTTAAAAAAAATTGAAACAAACAAGGCATATTCAATCAACTGAATCTCACAGAGTAAATTCCTTCTAGTTAAATAAAAATATTAAAAAAAAAACTGAATTTATTTATCAAAATTCTGAATTTCAAAAGAAAAAACCTCAAAATATTTAGAAAAATTCTGAATTTCAAAAAAAAAAACCTAAAAATATTTGGTAAAAATCTGAATTTCAAAAATTAAAATTTCTGAATTTCTTTGGTAAATACCTGAATATATTTGGTAAATACATGAATAGATTTGGTAAATACCGGAACAGATGAAGTAAATACCCGAAATCGGACCAGAAAAGGCTATATATAAAATTTAAATAAAATTTTGATCAATCCATTGGCTCAAAATTTCTATATATTTTATAATCTGTATTTATGTAATATTTCATATGTACACCAAAAAATTATTAGATAAATATATTTGATGCAACGCAGATACTATTGTCAATATTTTAAATAAATTCAATTTTCATTCCTAAAATTTCTTTTGAATTAATCCATTTATATTCAATTTCGCAAAATACTTCCATAACCAAATCAAATCAAAAATTTTAATTTTATATTTTATGTACATAATATCTTTAGGATATAACTTACATGTGTTATTTATATCAACTAAAAAAAACCCAAATTTTAGAATGAATGAACATATTTGAATATAGAAATGAAAGGTGGCACAGATTTTTGAATATTTAATAAAAAAAGAAGGAAATAAAATATATTTGTAAAGTGGAATAAATTGGGACGCCGTCCTGTTCCTTAAAAAAAAATGAATGATAAATGTAAATAAGTTTAAATATTAGAAATAATATGTGTAGTACAAAACTAGAACAGATTGAAAAAATTTAATATTTAAAACCAATTATTAAAAACAAACTTTCATATTTTGTAAAAACGAAGTATCTGGGCTTCAATACTCTAATTGTAAAATATAGACGCAGGTGAGTAATTAAAAACCTAATAAAAATAAAATTATATATAGCCACTTTTGGGGAAACTCTATCTCCCCGTTGCACTGAAGAAGGGAGTTCCAAACTTTTATAAACCATACGTATTAAAAATATTTTACCAGAAGTTAAAGTTTAATTTAAATTTTCCAATATTAGGTTTTTAACATTTTTTGGAAACTTTCATTATGGTTCTTTCCAAAAAACTTTTATTTAAAATTAACATTTTCTTCAACTTTTCTCCGGTCTTAATTTAGTGTACAAATGTCATTGAAGCTTTCACTTGCATTAAAAATGAATTCATTGACTGGAAATAAAAAAAATCTAGTTTCTTTTGTCACATTTTTAAAGTTTTATTAAAAGCTAAACTTTTAAATTCTTTGAGTGAAATGTTGTAGAGAAGTTCCTTTTAGATTTTTTTTAGAAACTTTTCACTACAATTTCCTTAATATAAAAAAATTCTCAGATTACTTTTGCTTTTCTGATTCCTTTTTCTAGTCTTTTGAAAATCTTTTAAATATTATGATATTCTTGTCTTTTTCTATTTTCTAAATTTGTTCAATTGCGTAATAATAAAGTAATAAGAGAATGTCATTAGCCTAATTTAATCTAACGTCTTTACCCTTTAAATAAAACTCTTTGAACTGAAGTTTTTCAAATGCATCTTTTCATTTGATTGAAATAATATAGAAATAATGTTGTAAATATTTATATGATGCTAATAATAATTATTAGATTGTGAACTCAGAACTTGATTTCTCTAACAAAAGTACTAAAAACATATTAATTTTTGAAAATTTTTTAAATCATAATTTAAATAATAAGAATACACGAAATTTAAATACCATTTTCCAAAGCAAGTATAAGTCTAGTAATTATTTAATTTTAAACAACTTAAGTTTTCACCTAAAACAATGAAAGTCTATTTCAAATCATTTAAAAGCTGCTTTTCATTTAAATTTTTATATTATCAAATCCTTTAAGTCTTTTTTTCCCACAAGAAGCTTCTTTAATATAATCGACTTAATTATTAAATACTTAATTCCTTTTAAATTACCAAGTACCAATTAATTTTACAAAAATTTCAAGAAATGAATAACATCTAGAAGTATGCAATATAATCCTTAAAATCGCTTTTTCTTAAATAAATAAATAAATGAAAATAAGTACCTACTTAAAAATCCAATTTATTTTGGTTTAAAAATTTTAATTTTTTTTTGATATTTTTAATAAATTTTAAAAAATATTTAAAACTCAAGAACATCATTATGAAATAAAATTTAAATTAAGGAGACATTTTTTATTAAATTCAATGATATATTCAAAATAATTTCAAGAACCTCTTAAATTAGACTTAAAAATAATATGTAAAAATTTTATAGATTTTGATTTGAAATATAAGAAAACAAAATTAGATATACAAAAACTTCGAGTTACTCACTTTTAATAGTATAAATTCGAAGAAGAAGAATTTCTTAGATTTAGAATAGATAAAGTTCTATTTTGTTTATAGTATTACAGTTCTATTATTCTATACCTGTGAGTTATATTATTCAATTAAATTATTTGTTTATATTAATGCATTTTCTATTATATATGTAATTATTAATTGTAGAATAAGATATATACAGGGTGTTCCCGACTCGATGGTCTTCCTTCAAATGGGTGATCGGGCATATCGAGCAGAACAAAAAATTGTATGGGAGGGAGGGGTCTATTTTCATTAGTTTAGAAGTTATGGGGCCTTAACTGTTTTTCGACCATAATTTAGTTTTATTTCGATAAAATTGGAACCAAATAAGATAAAACAAAAATAAGTATAGCATTTAAATGCTTATTAATGCAGATTTCTTAAGTACTATCAAATTTTTTTTATAAATTTTTTTCAAAAAAATTCAAATTTTTTTCAAAAAAATTCAAATTTAGTTAAATTTCAGGTATCACAAAAAAGTTTTTACTTTATAACTTTCAAAGTTTTTGAGCTATAAAAGTGCTAGTATACTCAAAATGTTGGGAAAGAGAAGGGTAATATTTTGAAGTAAAAAAAATGTTATGTTAATACCGTTAGTTTCTTGATAAAAGGGATTTAATTGATATTTTGTTAAAAATATTGGACTTTAAGCCCTTGTAACCTCAGACTGAGAAACTTTAGAGTAATGTTTGATAGTACTTAAGAAATCTGCATTAATAAGCATTTAAATGCTATACCTATTTTTGTTTTATCTCATTTGGTTCCAATTTTATCGAAATAAAACTAAATTATGGTCGAAAAACAGTTAAGGCCCCATAACTTCTAAACTAATGAAAGTAGACCTCCCCCTCCCATACAATTTTTTGTTCTGCTCGATATGTCCGATCACCCACTTGAAGGAAGACCATCGAGTCGGGAACACCCTGTATAATAAGAATATATAATTATTAATTATAGAATAAGACATTAATTTAAGCCTAATGGGGAATTGTAGCTGAGTCGAGTCAAAAATCAAAAAAGTTTTTTCACTTTCAAATGTCTGTGCCATTGAAAATCCGCAATTTTTATACTCCCACGAACTTAGTTATAAAGTTCACTAAATTTTACCATACATCGTATATGATATTTTAAGGAGGCCGGGGCCCCATTTCATAAATATTGACAGGCGAATATTTGACAAAGTTGTCACAATAGCTGGACCATTTTATTTTTAAGAACCTTTAATTACTCTGAATTTTGATTAAATTGTAGGTTTTACAATTGTTCGCCTGCAAATTGTGGGATTATCAATTTTTATGAAATAAGGCACGGATAAATATATGGGCTTACGAGTACGGATCTGATATGAATAGAGAAGTGAATTGTAATGTATGTTTATTAGTCTGTCTGACGGTCAACACGTAAACTTATATAAACTGAAAGAGCTGGGTATCCGAAATTTTAACAAAGTCTTTCCTTTTGAAATTAGGTAAAGTTAATTTTTACAATGTGCATTTATGTCAAGTGCTCTGCTCCGTAATTAATTCTCAAACAAGTTGTATTTTTTTGCACAAAGAAAGCTGCCAAAATTCACATTAGATTCGTTTATATTTTCCTGGGCATTTTATTTTGAAGTTTTTTATTACAAAGAGCTTTCATTTTAAAGAGCCGAAAAATTCAGACTAGAAGCATATTTTTTGTTTTTATATTTAAGTGTTCCTTCAAAATGTCATTAGCTAAATGAACTCTTAGCCCCTTAAAATATATTTAATTAAGTTAATAACTCAGAAAAAAATATGCTGAATTTACATCAATTAAATTTTTTTGTGGAATTCAAAATATTTAAAAAAAGAATTATATAATTCACTTTTCGTAAATTTCAAATTTATCTTTTTTTTTAATTTCAAAATAATTACAAACATAATTACAATAATAAATTATAAATATTTAAAATAACTCCTGATAAAAATCTGATTATTTTGTACTTATCGTATATGTGAACACCATTTTGTTAAATAGTAAATTTTATTATCACTTTTTTATAAAATAAAATACAAAAATTAGTTTTTTTAGGATCCCTCTTTCACCTTTGAACCTTTGTATGAAACAAATGTAAATTTTTAATTATAATTATAAAAAAAGATATTTTTAATCTGTTTAGTCAAATTATAAATTTTGTCTAGTTTTTGTATTATTCATCACACACTTAAACATGGCAAAAAATTACATCCTCTATAATTATTTCAGGATTTTCTATCCCTTTTTGAACCTTTTCCTTTTTTTTTATTTCTAACTGTAAAAGGTAAAAATGTTAAAAAAAAAATAGGTCTAACTAAACAAAATAACTAAATATATCAAAATTATAAGGGCCGAGGTTTTTTCTTTTGTAAAAAGGAATTTCGTCCTTTGGAATGTCAACTTTGGAAGTTAGTCCTTTGGAATGTTTGTTATAACACTTTTAAGAATAGTACAGTAAGTCAGTTTTTAAAAGTAATTTATTACTATTTAGTACCATAGTACCAGTACCATATGTATATGTTTAATACAGAAGTGTTTAAAAAGGTCTTTGATAAGTAGGATTCGTTTGTTGAGACCCATTAATGTATATGTTCTATATTTGGTATATTTTTTATGTAAAGTTTATTTGAATAGTTTGAATAGTCCTAATTATAATGGAGAAGAGAACAATTGTACATAAGGTATGATTAAAATGTAAATTTTAAATAAGCAGATTAAAATAAAAAAATATTATGCCAGGGAATTGCAACAAAAAATTATTTTTTAAGCTTTATGTTACTGTTTGAGTTTAACATGTAATATAGGTGATTAGTGATTGTTTTTTATTAATGAAACTTCTTTAGTTTGATGTCCAACATTATTTTGATGCTACAAAATTATATCAAATAAATTATTTTTGATTACTTGATCAGTGATAAATTGTTGGTGCAATAGAGCCCTAATTAATAAGCTATAGAATCCAATTTACTCTGTTTCAATCCGCTGACAACCCCATAGTTTGATAATTTATTAAGTGCTTACTATTATAAAAAAAGCTTTGAAAGTAATTGTCAACAAATTTATTTATAATTAGTACCAGAACAATAGTAAATATTGCCTGATATTATTATAGTCCTTTTTAGATGGACTTTTTTGGTATTTGGGCTTCTTAAATTAACTACTTTCTATTTATTGATAATTGTAATATAAATTATTTTGTTTATATTATATATTTGTATATTTAAATTATTGAAATTACTTTTGGTCACCATGGGGATTTGTAAGGAAAAATTATTTGTTTTTATAATTTTTTTCAATTAAAAAAATTCATGGCTCGTACGGGAATCGAACCCGAATTCCCGCGATTCTGTCAACCAATTTTAATTATATACTAATTCAATTGGTAAAATTTAAAATTACTAATTAATAAACTTTTTGCTTATACTTTTCCAGATAAATTGAATTTCTCTCTTTTACTTAATAACCATTCTTTCAAAAACAAAGACTGTCAATTCCATTACAGTATTTTAATATTCAATCTATAGATTCATATCTCTTGAGTTAAAAACATAAAATTATAATATTTTTTATATTAGTTACTCAGTTTTTAGTAGCTTAAAAATTCTAATTTAAAATCAGTTTTATATTAATTTTAAATTTTTTTTTAACAATATACAGTGGATGCATAACTAAAGAGGATTTCATTAAAAATTCTCAACCTAATTATAAATTACATTTTTTTTTCAGTTTGTTCCGATCCTCATTATTATATTCTCAGTTCTCATAATTATAATCCAGAACAATGTAAAATACATAATAAGAGAATCCTTCATAATCAGTCTTAAAAAAAAACGGTTTTCCTATTTTGCTTTCGGTACGCTAATATCCTATTTCAATTGTAAATTTTATTTCACTTGCATTGCACATCCATTATTTCGCTCTTAAGTTTTCCGCATTTTTTATTATTTGTCAGTTACTCTATAGGGCGAGTAAATTTAAACTGTAAAGTGTTAAAGTAAATGATATTTTTATATAATATTTAAAAAGTCTGTCTGTTAAAAAATTTTCTTGGAAGTCTTAGTTAGTTTCAATTATAGAAACCAGGGCACAAACTTAAGTGCTGCAGCTTATTTTAAGTGCTAAACACTAATACAAAAGTAATGCTACAATAGTAATACTTGAAATTTATGAATAAATTTTTCGAATTAGCTTCCATTAATAATCCTGCTATTAATATTGCGATAAAATAATTTTCAAATATTTACAAAATGTCCTTTACACGAATAAAGTTTTCAGTTCCCTAGAGTTTTAAAATGCACCGAACAAAGAGAAATATAAAAAAAAAACTTGTTTAAAAACCTAGTTATACGATTTTTTAAAAAAAGTTCCCATTAAAATGCATATCATTTTATTATTCGAAAGCTTATTATCATTTAACCGATTCTTTATTCACCACTCCCACTCCCCAATTTTCATATTTCAAATCAAAATTTGTAATCGAGCTGAGCTGCGAATAAAAATGGAAAAGAAAATTAAAAAATAAATTCATTTTAATTTATACAAGAAAAAAGTTAATTGAACTTCACTAACTGGTAAAATAGATGTCTCTCTATGGGGATTGAATTTATTCTTGGTATTTATTTGACAAGAGATAAATGAAGAGTTGCTTAGTAGAAATTTTTAAAATCAAATTTAGTTCAATAGTCGATTACATTGTAATTTCATTCCTACTTAAGATTAGAATCAACTAGAATTTATCAATTGTAGTTTGATAAATTGTTTAAAACTGTTTCTGATTAGAAAAAAATATAATTCAATAAGTTGATAGTATTTTAATGTATTTTAAATAATTAATCCTTAGTACAAATTTTTAATTTCTGGGTAAGAAACATTTTAAGCAGAAGCCTCTTTTTCATTAGTTGTTACTTACTTAATAATTTCTTACATCAGAATCTTAGTTCATGTGATAGAATGCTAAATGGCTTCAAATAAACGGCGAAGATGTTAAGGGCTTCAAAAAGTCTTGAATATTCGAGGCGCTTATTAAAAAAGTCAAAAGTTCTTTATTAATGGAATTATAAGCTCCTTAAAATCTTTAAAATCCGTGACAATTTCCTACCCAAAAATTAAAATATTCAACGATTTCGGTACAGTGTGTTAAGGTAGAAAACAATGTAATTAAATATTGGACAATTATTATCAAATGATTCATACATTTTTGATAGGGCAATGTTCATTAAATTAAGTTTAGCAATAATTTGATTTGAGTTGTATGGTAGATCATAGCATCTTTAACAAAATCACATCTTCGAAATTTCTGAGACGTTAATTTCTATAACTTTTAATTTCTATATTCGTTAGGAAGTGTATTAAGGTCATTTACTTACAACTCATTTAAACATAACCTTAAAATTGAATTTTCTAGATGTACTAGATGTACCTCGTATTAATAAAAGTTTTAATAACATTTTTTTATCTTCAATAATCTCAAACAATTTAAAAAAATGTTCAATTTTTCGAAATATATTTAAAAAAAAACCTTAAAGTTGAAACAAAACAAGATTAATAATTGTTTATTCACTTATTTGATCCTTTCACCAAATCAATTTTTTTTTACAAATTAATCTGATCACTTTTTTTGAATGTGTGCATTATAAAAAGGTAAGTTTTTATTCGTGGTTTGGTGACACAATGTTGGAACTCAAAGTATTTAAATATGTATATATAGATAACAGTAAAATTCTTTTGTTTTTTATTCTTTAGGTTGTTGTCTATTTTACATCCTGTTAAAAAAATAATGATTTTAAAAAAATTGTTCACTTAGTGTAGGGTTAAGCTCTTTTATTTGTATCAGTGTGATATAAAATTTTTAAAATAGCATTATGGTTTAAAAAAGCAATCAAATTTAATTTGATATGACACATCTGGGAGTCATGAGTTCTCTGAGGACTTTTATAAATAAAAAATAAAAAAAATTATCCAAAAGTCTCCTGGAAATTATAACTCCGACGAATGACACAAAAGTCCCATAAAAAATAAGACATAATTCTCCATAATATTTTTAATCAAGTGATTTTATGAAGTCCTCGGGGGACTTTTGTCCTAACGCCAGAAGCTGTACAAAAATTCAACAAAACCCGGCTTTGTATATAGTGATAATTGTTTGTCAAGAGTTCACAGCGAAAGTTATACGGCTAATATGCTCAACGCAGATTTGGATTAATTTTAATAAATTAAATGTTAAAGTTATTAACCACATATAATTAGGCCCAGGTGTGATATTTACTGCATTCCATGTTTGGTCTTAATCTGCCCATGCTTCAATTCATCTGGTCTTAATTCAGGGTTAAAAAACTATGTTTTGAAACAGCTGATGAGAGTAGATTACTATAATATAGTTCGGATTCAAAGCCTAGCTATAAAAGTGTTAACGTAACACGGTATTACTAGTGGATACCTTAAAGTACACGTTGAATCTTTTAAAAGTTGAATCTATAAAAACAAAAAATCTTATAAAAAATAAGTTAATTTAAAAATCATCACTTTTATGAATGCAATCGAAGTTTGAACCCACTCCGACTCTATCCGTGTTTTATTAAATAAAAAAATGTGACATAAAAAAAGGTTGAGATAATCTGATTTAAAAAAAATTTCACCTCAATTTAAGAAAATACAAAAAAATAACAGTTAAACCATCCGAAATGACAGTGCAATCATTTTTTTTATTGTGATTTTTTTAATCTATTTTCATTTGTGTTCTCTTTTTAATTAATCTCTGTCTCTTTTCATCTTACTATTTTAAATGTATTATACTCATATTAATAAAACTGACATGGCATGTAAGTTTAAGTGGTAGTTGGTACCTTATCTTTAATACCACTATTATACGATGTGTTGGATTGCAATTTAATTATTTTTTATTTATGAAATAAAAATTAAAATGAAAATTGAAAACGTTTATAAAATTGACTTTATATTTTTTTTTACTTCCCAATTACAGGTGAATAAAAGGTGTTAAATTTGGTTTTCCGGTAAAAATGTGAAAAATTTTTATTTAATTTTGTAGGGGAAAAAAATATGACGAATTTAATTAGTTTGAACAAACGGAAATAAATGTTATAAAATGTTTAAATTACAGGTTAAGTTGTTTGTTTAATGTGGAAAAATTTAAATTTTAAGAGGTTTGGATCTTCATTTTAAAGAAGAAAGCTAGTTGAAATTTAAATGATGGGAAAGGAAATGAAAATTTAATTGATTCAAATGATTTGTAGTATTTATGAAAAATTTCGTCAAATTTATTTTTCAAAAGTTATAATTCGAGTTTTAAACCTCACCGGATTTATTTAAGAGATTCCTTGTTTATTAATAAACCCGATAAAACATTGTTTTTTAATTGAATTTTTAAAATTTATTTCGTTTTCAATATCATTAATATAATTTACTTAATTTAACTCTTTTTAGAGAGATTTGCCACCATAAATAAACATTGGACTATTAAAAATTAAGTAAGAAACCTACATTGGAATATATTTATCTAAATATTCCCATGTGACCCTTACAATCACTCTTGCTCTTTATACAAGAAATCTTTTTAGGGTAATTGATTGTAAAATTTTAATTTATACCAAACAATAGATGTAACTTATTAATAATATGGGGCCTCGGTAGGTTAGTGAATAAGCATTTGGCTTACTAACCGAAGAGGTGTGGGTTCGATTCTTGTACGCGTTATGAATTTTTAATTGAAAAATAATTTTTCTTTACAAATCTCCATGGTGACCAAAAATATATAGTAAAATATAAAATATATGGTATAAACAAAATGAATAATATTACTAATAAAATTAATAGATAGTATAATCTGCCACGCATGAAAAGAGAAGGTATACTGCACCCCTTAAAAACATTATATGAGATAAGGCACTGTTTATAAATAAATAAAATTAAAACTTTATTTAGTAAATCTTAATTTACTATCTCGAAAACCTAAAAATTTATTTGCGAACTATAGAGGCAGATTAGAAGAGCATTGATTCACTAAGATAACTTTTAGAGCCTGAACCAAATCTAAGGACAGTTAAAACTTATTCTCTACAGAATGTAAGTACATTATTGGAAGACGTTTCCACGACTCAGTAGATATTCGAAAAATTTACTCTAATGAATGAAAACCAAATTAAAAACACGAAATTGAAATAAAACCGAAACAAAAAGTTACTTCCGTTTTAAATCTAACGATCTAACGATTTTTAATACTAATAAATTACAATTTTTGTTTTGGAGCTAATTATATTTCAAAGAAAACTATTTGTTTTCATTTCTTTAAGAGTTTCTTTTCCAATACGGGTACATGAATTTTTAAACTTAATTGGATTTCATTTACTGTTACCTTTAACTGTATATTATAAAAACAAATTGATAAAAACTTTAACTTATTAAAAGCTAATAATAATTTATTAATAAATTTTGTAATAGTTGTTTATTAGTGTAACTAATTTTAAAGTCATATAAATTTATAAATTAATAATACATAATACAGCTTTGTATCTTGAAAAACTAAAGCTTCATAAATAAAAATTAAAAATATAATTTAGTGACAAAAGATAATTATTTTAAGATAAAAAGGCAGTTTAAAAAAGATTTCATTTATTAAAAGTCTTTGTTTTTTTTTTTAAAGAAAAACAAAACTCTCATACATTACATAATAAAATTGAATCTTCAAACAAAATTCTATAACAGCTTTTTAGAAAGGTGTTCACTTGAGTGAAAATAGAAAAGAAAGTAAATATTTCCAACATTTTCTTAAAATACACTCTATTCAACGGTTTATTTACTATTTGGTTTTTTATTTACTCGTTTTTAATAAATATCTAAAAACTTTATGGAATATATTTTGTTATTTTACTCGTCCATCTGAACTTATGCAATTATTTTATTTGGAAGCAACTAAATATTGCTAGAATTTAAAGCTCAGAGAGAAAAATGAAATCTCTAGAGATCACTATGTTGTTGATTAAGCATATTAGAATACACTCATAGAAAATATTAGCTTTAGCGTTATGATGTCCAATGTGTTTCTCAAAATGTGTATTATGTGTTAACATTTTTTTCCTCAATATCACTCCAAATTTTACCCATCCCCCATAATCCAAAATTCCCATATCACCACCCCACAATCCCGAAATTCTTTCACATTCCCATTCTTGTAACCAAACGGTACATTTGTATCACAGGTTCGTTCCTAAAGTTTGATTCATAAAGTGTGCAGCATTAAAGTGGCACACTACCGAAAGAAACACCGCACTTTTAAAGGGTGGCTTTCGAGCGTTCCCTTTCCTAGTTAAAAAAAAAAAGTACATTTGAAGAAATGATTCATTTAAAAACTGTTCTTGCTCCGAAATGCTTTCCCTTTATAAAGTGTTATTAAGACTGTATGTTGGACTGTCTCTTGGACTGAGCCAAACTTTTTTAAATGAAACATCTTCTGATACTATTCGCCTTGAGACTGTATTTACAGGCCTGAACTATTTAAACTACAATCATTCTAGAAATTTTCTTTATTTTACCTCGAAATATTTGTTAATTGATTCGAAATTTACTGCAATTTGTACAACGTCTTAATAATTTCAAAACATTTTTTTTAATTTTATTTGTTTTATTTTTAACAAAAAGTATCTTTACCTATCTATAGAATAATTCAAATTATTTACTCTGACACATTTTATTGAAACTTTAGAGTATTTTAGTTTTAACTTGGTTTGACCACATGTACATGAATATATTTTTTAATCCTACAAGATTTTCTTTTTCAAATAAATAAATCTTTTATTTATATTTTATGTTGTAGCTCGATTATCTATCAGATACAATTTTTCTTATTATTTTTTTGGGAATGCGATAACCAATAGTAAAAAATGTAACACAGTATAGCTAATAAATAAATAAAATGAATCTTTACATGTTTGTTTTTTAACCACTCATCTCTTTTTATTTTTCATTTCTTTTTTAGGTCAATTGGAATTTTTTTTCGTGGTAAGCTGCAAAAGAATAGAATTAACGCCTAGTTGATTGTAAAGAATTGAATCTTAACATTCAATTGTAACTTGGAATAGAATAAAATGTACTAGGCGTGTATTTCAAATTGTGAGCTCTTTTTATATACATGGATATTGTAACAAACGATCTAAATTTATTTTATCTCTTTTTTATTATATGTTATAAGTTATGTTATAAGATTTAAAAGTAAAGTAGTCAATAAAAAATAGGTTACACCTTCATACAGAAAAATAAAATAAAAGATACAATTGTGTTGCTTTAATACAAAAAGTGTTACTATTATTTTTGTATGCGTTCTTTTTTTATTATTGAAAAAAAACATAATTATAAGAAAAAATGTAGACATGTATTTTCCGTTGATAATGCCAATTAATATAATGAATCTAATGTATCTACAGATATAAGTTTAACAGTTAAAGACAATTATAAAAAATACAATAACCAAATTATATAATATCATTTTTATTTTGATCTTTATAACCTCCATTATGATTTATGAAGCATTGAAATTAGTAGGTATATAAATGGTATATAAAGTAAGGTTGTTAGGCTTCTAGGACAATCTAAATAGCTTAAGATACCTGTCACCTCCTACTGTCACCTCCTAAGCACCTCCACTTTTTGATAATACTAAATCATCGATCGATTTGTCGTAGTAAATTTTCATTAGAATTTAAAAATTTATGCTAATTATAAATTTTTATTGGAGTCTTCGGACGTCAAAAGACCCTCCATGTACATATAGACCCTCCAAACGTCAAAAGTTACGTTATTTGCTTCTGCTGCTTCTGTCCGAAAATAATGGTCTCCGAAAAATGATATGCTATTTTTTGTGAATTTCAATAATTTTTATTTTTTTGCTGTCTTTTAAAATATCGAGGACTAGGAAGTAAATGAAGTTAGTCCAACTTGTGGTTTCCCAAGATACAATGACTTGAATTTTAAGTTACTTTTAAAAAATATTGGTTATCTTTTTAGTCATTTAGGATCAAAATCAAGGACAAAAACACTAAATTTGAACAGACAGTGAAGTGGAAACTCATTTGTTAAGTGCTTCATATTCAAACCAACTGAAAACCATTTATAAGCCTGTCAATAGATAAATGAAATCACTATTTGGATCGATTAAACATCCAACAAATATTTATTTTCTCCCAATAGCTTGATTTCAATTAGAATTCTGTTTTACTTAAACCCAGATTAAATCAAATGAGACATAAGATAAAATTGATAAATATACAAGCATCATTTTGTCCACAACTGTAACTATTTAGAAAAACCGATCTAAAATGAAATTACAAAAATCTAATTTAACGCTCCTATTTCATTGTTTTTGTATCATGTAATGATATTTACTTTCTTTTAAGATCAATTTGTTACAGTCGCTGCAAATTTTAAAAGTCACGCGTTATTTAAAAGTAAAATTTTAGCTTGATTTTATAAATTATAATTTAGGGTTGGTTATTTTCTTTTTTAAAGGTGGTTTTTATTATAATCAGCTTTTAATCGAAAGTTAAATAATAAATAAAATATTTTGATTTAACTTTTTGATTAATTTAAACATAGTTTATTAAAATTTTATTTAATTGGGAATTTACTTTGATTAATTGTTTTTTTACTAAAATTATTAATATTCGAAATATTTGTAGTTATTAATGTGGAACTGAGTTATTAGTTAATAAAATAATTGAAAGCTGATATTCAGTAAAAGTGTGAAAATTATTGATTACATAAAAAAATTTATTAAACTAATTAAATATGTTTTTAATGCCTAACATTAAATAACAATTTAAAATCGTATTAAAACTTTTTTTTTAGTTTGTTTTATCAATTTCCGGTATTTATTTTTTTTTTTTGTCAGTTTTTTCACCAGGTGTACGATTTAATGAAATTATCTAAAATATTATGGAATTTAATTAATATACTGATGTTGATTAACAAATTAAAATTACATTTTCAATTCAGCATAGAAAAATATTTCTATTAATTTTGAAAAAATAAAGTGCCCTGCAAACAAAAAAAAATTTAAAAACTAACCTGCATTTACTTTACTCTAGAAACATTATAAACTATGATTTTTATACTGGTAGGTTTCTTAGGTCACGTAGTGAAATACTATATGGGTTCAGTTTAATTATACAGGCACATGAACGGCTTTAAATCTTCTTTTTAAATTGAAGGGTGTGGATGATGTCAACTGAATTAAGGAGTCTTTGAGCCTATATTCGGAAACTATGAAAACCAGATAACACTCAAGGAAAGCTCTAGAAATATTATTCCCAAAGAGGTTTATAAATTTACATCATGTGCACTGGTTCGATTCAGTGTTCGGTACAGTGTGTTGAAGAAGTGAAAAATTTCTTAAAAGCCATAGCACCTACATTTTTAAAGTTGTCTTTCCGGAAAAACTTAAAAACGAGAAAAATCATATCCAATGGTTGGAGTACCGGGTGTTTAAGAAGATATTTTTTAAAATATCGGAATTCTTTTGTATTAATTAAGAGTTGAATTTTTTTTTGTGACGTCATCATATTTATTAAAACAACTATTACTCCTACCAGAATTTCAAAACTCAACAATAGTTAATTAATTTAATTTCATAATTCTAAAGTATTATTCAAGAGTACATTGACTTTTTTTACATTAATATTTGAAATCAAATTAAAAACTATAATCACTTTTAAGACTTTTTATAAAATAATATAAAGTAATGGTTTCAAATGCTCATTTATAATTCACAAGCCCCTTTTAAATAATAATATTATATTATTTCAATTTTATTTTTAGTTTTAATTACCATTATAAAATATTTATTATTTTATTAGACTAAATTTTATTAATTAAAATTCAAAATATTTTTTAACATATAGTACTTTATTATTTCATTTATATTGTCATTTCAATTAATTAAAAAGTTTTTAATTTACTTTTATATTTCACTTAAGAGACATTTCTGTTAAATAAAAAAATAAAAAAACTATATATACATATATGTATATTAAAAAACAATAAACTTTTAAAATAATATCTTTTACTTATCAAAATCTAAGTAATAATAATAAAATAATGAATATAAAAAGAATATTAAATACAATATCCTGTAATCCCATATGAATTAGTTCAACGATCTTTAGATTCTCAAAAATAATAATAATAATAAAAACAAATATTGTTTTAATTCAGTTTCAAATAACTGAAATAGATTCCATTAATGTTAATTATAAAATTGCATATTAAATTTTGAATAAAATTTTGACAAAATATCATCATTTTTTGAATTTTTTATTTATTCTTATTTAATCTTAAGTATAAACTTTTTACTTATTGTAACTTTTCTATAAAATATATGAAATGTTAAGTTTTTATACCCGTATGACTATATAGTCAAAGGGTATAATAAATTTGCCATTACGTTTGTGACGCAGAGAAGGAGAGGGGGTAGAGACTCAAGTGTATGGATCGGATCAGAATCGAAAAATAAATCGATTTAGCTATGTATGTCCGTCCGTCTGTCCGTCCGTCTGTCCGTTAGTGTAATGTCCAAAGTTTCTTCAAAATTTGGTTGGATTGTTTAGTGTAATGGCCAAAGTTTCTGCAAAATTTGGCTGGTCTACGACAGAGGGTTCGAGTAGCTGCCATACAACTCTTTATTTTATATGAGTATTCCACTACACTTAATAAAGCCAAAAGTATTTAACCGGATGATATAATGTATATGTTACGGTCATACGGGTATCCCAGAGTTGACACAGTCTACTCTACTACACTCTTTCTCGTTTTTTTTGAAATAAGAATAAAATAATTTTTAATATTTCTGTTTTAATATAAAAATAACATTGTATAACGGTATATTTTTTATCCTTAAGGATTTATTGTATCCAAAAGAACATATTTCAATTATGTCATTATTAGGTTCAAATACATTCAAGAGATTCATTTTTTTACCAAATATTTTTAGTTTTTGAATCAAACTTTAAAAAATGAACAAAAAGCTTGAAATAAACTAAAGATAAACAATTATGGGATATGAATCTGAAGAAACCATTAATGTACGGAAGTAGGAAATATAAACAAACTGTTTTAGTACCATATTTGTATACAAGATGTTCCGTCTAAGATTGTACATATTATAAGTGGTGATATTCCAATTTCCCCTTATATCTGGGATACCGCAAGATTGAGATAAAAAGTGAAGGTAATAAAAAATTAAGCTAATATCTTAAAATTTCTAAATTTAAAAAAATAACGGTACCATAGGACATTTTGTAAAGAAAAACCGTTATTTTTAAAAAACCATTTAAAAAAAATAGAAAAAATTCATACTAGTCTAATTTAAAAAACAAGTTTTTCTGCATATGAAGCCTTGAATAATATATGGCTTCCAAATACCACCAATTTAATTTCCATAGAACATGTGATACCCTAGTTATACAGCGTTTTCTAATGTTGAACCACAATGTAGAAAATACAAGTCCACATATCTAGAAAAGAAAATGATAGGAGTTTTTTTTTTCGTATTGGTGTCGAGTATCACTCCCTGGATTATGTGCACTCTTAGGCGGAACACCCTGAATACATTTTTTTAACTCAACGTGTAGACACAAAAATAATAGAACTTGAAAATAAAAACTTGCAATTTTTTATAAAATAATCTTTTAGTTATTTAAAAATTACATACAAAATATTTATTTTTATAATTTCTTTTAATTCATGTTACAAAACTTTACATGAGTTTCTTTTTATACTAATTTATTATTTATTTATTAATAATTTACAGACTGCTTTAGTTGATTTAAATTTTTAAAATTTACTCGGATTAATAATTGTAAAAATTTAAACAAAATACGCAGAGCAAATGAATACCATTTGAACGAACTGGAGGTAGGTATTACAATAAAATGGTAATTTGGTTCGAATTAATGAAATAATATTCAAATTTCTTAGTAATTCAACTAAAATTTGTTTAAAACTTGTTTCATACATATGTCCACTTTCATATGTAGATACCATTATTTTATTAATTAACCATTTATAAATTATAAATGGTTATGGAAATGGAAATTAATTTATCCTATAATCTTAAGTTGGATTAAATACTAAACGAAGCTAAGTTTTATATTTAGTTTTAGAGTTAGCATAGAGCCTTATTATAATTCTCGTTTCGCTCTCATTACTTAGTCAACAAAAGAGTGTTCACAATGAAATACATGACAGCGTTTTTTGACATTGTTTTGTTTACAAATTTCATGAATTAAAAAATATTTAGTAGTTTAAAGTTTATTATATAGCTATTTTGAATAATAATTTGATATTATTTAACCCTAAACAGAAAAAAATTAATAATTTTACTAATTTTTTACTCTAACAGTATATTTGTTTATTTTGACACTATACCGTTCAATTATTTGACATTTGAATTAGTAGAGAAAGCAAAAACGTTAAACAACATTTTTAATGACTGCGTCATGGCTGCGCCTATTGCAGACGCTTTTATATAATTCAATACGTGCAACTTAGTTTGACAGATAGCTACGTGTAGAGAGCGAAATGAGAGCGTTCATTGTAGATAATAGCCTATCTAACTAAGTGATTTTTCAAGCCAAAATTTTTGATTTTGTTCAATATTTAGTAAATTGTTTGATAAATTGTAAAATAAAATAAAACAAAATAAGAACCCCCTGTACCATTTTCAAATCATATTTTTATTTTGTTTATGATTAATATAAATTGAACGACGAATTTATTGAACTTAATTCTATGCCTTTTCTCATGCCATTTTTAAACTTTCTTTACGTACTTTTAATTTTAAACAAAAGAGAATGTTATATAAAAAACAAAATATTATTTATTTATAAAAAAAATCTGTGTAAAAAATTTTTGAGTTGATATTTTTTTTAACTAAAAAAATAACTAAATTCTGTTCATCTTTTGTTAAGTTCAGTTTTATATTCTTCATATTTTCGAAAAAAAAGTCAAAAACATTTCAAGTTTCATAACTTTACTTTATTGAATAGAAGACTGCACATCATCAAAAAGTATCAAAAAGTCTATTAGGTTTTTTTTTCAAAATAAACTTTTTTTTATAGAAATAAAAAACAAAAAAAAATTTCAAACTTTGAAAAAACTTTTGTTAGTAAAAAACAGAACTTTACGAAAGAGAATAATATTTAAATAAATATATCCGAAAGTTTTGTTCTTTAGTATTCGATTTTTTTTTTTATTTACAAAAATGCATAAAATTTTGTGTCTCTTTCTAAAGATACTTGTTTTTTACATTCTATTAATAAATTTTTTTATAGATTTTTTTTTTGAATATTTGTGAACCGTTTAATAAAAACCTTTTAAATAATTTTTAGTCTTTGTTTAATAAAAATCTTTTTAAAAAGACAACGCGGTATTTTAAAACTCATAAATTTAAAAAAAAGAGAGGCATAGAAAAGTTTATTAAAAAAAATGTTGTAAAAAACTAATAAAATGAAAAGTATTCGAACTGCAGTACTTCGTTTTCATACATAACTAAAGATTGAGTATTTCAGATGGTGGTATTGTAAAAACCTTGAAGTCAGAAGTCTTATTAGAACTAAAGAAACAAGACTAGGTTCCCACGAAGATTATTTCAATTGTAAAATGACTAAAAGTTCTATGGATATTTATAGTTTCATAAAATTAAAGCAAGTAAGTTCGAATTCCTTACTTAGGACACTATATTAGTGATCAATAAAATGTCTTTTATAGAACTAGCTTCTCAAGTCGTAGGTTCTAAAGTCACTTTTAACGCTGTTTAAAGTTTTAAAATTTGTTAAATGAGCGCTATATGTTCACAGCACCTTTTGCAATAGAATTTGTTTTTATAGATTTAATTTTAAACCAATAACAACCTGTTTGAAATCTTCCCAGGGGAAATCGTCAAAGTTTTTTTTATAAAAAAAGAAGTTTTGGCTCGTAAATAAGTCGGAAGTTCCAAACTGACTTTTTGAGCAGTTTTAAAATTTAAATAAGAGCTATGCATTGACAATCAAAAGGTACTGGGATTTAATATTGTGTTGGGTACTGAATCTTCAATTTTCTTAATTTCTTTTCATTTTCTTAACAGTACCACGTTGATTTTGACAACAGTCGAATTTTTTTCTAAAAAAAAAAAACAGAAATAACAAAATATTGGAACTACTTTTTGTAGTCAAAATAAGGCAGAAAATTTCAAAAACACAAAAGAGGACGATCAAGACAACAGAAAAATGGAAATGACAATAACCTAATATAATTTATATAAATTTAGCTTATAACTTTTATAAAAACTTTTTATGACTTCCTGTTTATGTTTTTGAAAGTCTTTAGTTCAATTTACGTGAATTCCATCTTAAATTTTTAACCAAAAAGTTCAGAGGAACTCATCTTCTGCTTTTGAATTTTTTGTATTTCTATCTTGAAAAATTTGCATTTATGTTTCTTCTGATTTTATAAAACCAAATTTTTAATATTGTATAGAATGATAATATTTTTAGGTTATTTATTTTTAGGTTATATGATGACTAATTTAGTTAGTTAACATATTTTGCCTTCAACTAACACTAGCAACTAACGGCCTTCGGCTATAGACTGATAACATGAACTCAATTTTAATATTAAACTCCTCTTTCAAAGAAGCGATATTCTGCCGATAGTTTTAATAATTATATAATTTAACTCTTTACATTTTTAATGCTTAATTGAAACTTGTTAGCCAAAAAGCGATTCTAAATAAAACTACCTACTAAATGCAATTCCTCATTTTATCAAAAACTGCGATTTATTTTTTCAAACCAAATTTAAATATTCTAATAAGTTCTTAAGGGTAAAAGCAGCCGAATTAGCGTATGAGAAAATTAAGTAAAAATCTAGTTTATAAAATTTAATGGAAAATACGTACACCATTATTTTTGTTTATACAATTGTTAGGTTTTGGCATAATTTTTACTGAAAATAAAATCCAAAATTTTAAAATATTCTATTTTAATACCTTCAAGCATTTAACACACCTAATATCAGTTTTGGAAATACATTCAACTTCTATAACCAAAATATTATATGTACTCGTAGGTATACCAACCTAAAGTCAAAAATTGAATTTAGAAAATGTGGTAAAACAACGCCTGCAGTCAATTTTAGAAGTGAAATAGTTTTGAATTAATTATTTCGTTCACACATTTATTTTTTTATTTTTTTTTAATTTAAAAAACATTTACTTTTAAAAAGAGTATAAAAATATTTAACTTTCATTTTACTAGAAAATATTTTCAGTATATTTTCATTTTCCCAGAACTCATTAGAGTTATTACACAAGCGTCATTTAAAGTAATAAAACAAAAGACTTCAATCCTTTGTTTATAAACACGTGAATACAATCATCTTTAATTTAATGGTTTAAAAATTCTCTATAGACTCCAGAACAAAGTGTAAATTCAGTGATTTGGAATTTTTCTGTAATCGACGACTTTTATTAAAGTTAAGAGTTGACTAGACTCCATATTAACTTTGTAAAATAAGGAGACTCAAATATACGTGGAATTTTTTTTATGCCCCAAGGTATAGTAAATGAAAATCATTATGTCTTCTTATGCAAACATTTTAACTTTACAGTTTTTTTTACAATTTAATATAGGGATTTAAGAATATATGTGTATCTATATATATGTATTTTAAAATTTTTTTTTAAACAAAATCCATATGGTAAAATGTCAACTAATAAAATATAACTTTAAAACTCTTCAGACTTAGATAGTTTAGATGAAAAACATAAAACAAATGTAATATTGGAATACGATGTAATGGAATACAATTTAAATCAAACTTAAAAAGTTTTCAAAAGTTAGAAAAAAATCACAACTAGATTATCAGAATTTTTAAAATAAATTTGAAAAAAAAAAGCAAAATTATGACAAAAAACGCTAAAAAAACAGTTTACACATGATATATTTAAAGAAAACCTAAGAAAATTCCCCTACAGTACAACTTCTTATTCTCCAGTCACTTTCTTAGCTTTTATCCTTAAAAATAAAAGTAAACGCAAAATATTCCAAAAATAATCCTAAAAGGATATTATTTCTTTGAATATTTTTATAATACAATATTTAAATATACATACATATATTTTACAATACAGTGATATGAAAAAATTACAAAATAGATTTCGTAGCCATGTATCTTCCAGCTATGTGTATAATTACTTCCATATGACCTTTTGACTATGAACGTAAGGGAATAAATATAAAACAGACTAGAAATGTATATCCTCGAGTGTTAGAATCTAATGAGATTCGAAAAATGAATCCGCTTCAGGATATCTTAAAAACTAAAAGAGATTTTGAAATACAAATTTGCAAATTTATTTTAAAACAAGCGACTTTTTTCTATTGAACAAGTTTGTTGAGATTGTTCGAGTAGTTGTCATACAAGTTATTTTTATCTGATTGTACGTCTGTGTTTAATGGAGCTTAGGGTTTGAAATTTAGTTAAAGATTGATAACTGTTTTTGAGTTTTATGACAAGGACTTGTGACAACCGTAGTCAGTCAAAAATTAAATATTTATATAATTCCTATATATCCTGCAAAATGCTATTCTCATAACGTCAGTTTTATGAAAAAAACTTTCTTGAAATTAGCTGAGTTTGGTAAAATTGCTTCGACCATCTGTCAAATAAAATTTCAATATTTTAACAATTACTGTAAATTCCTTAAACCGGATGATATTTTTTTTTTTTTTTTTTTTTTAAGCGCTAACTGTTTAATTGTTAGGCTAATAAGCCTGTCTATACCATAGGTACATGTTGGAACAGGGGGTCATATTATATTCGTGTTATTAGAATTAGTCTTATTGAATTCCACATACAATTTAAACATGATATAGTACAAGGCCTTGTAACATGTAGAAACGTCTTAGATTTTCAATATTTACCATTCTATTTTTTGTTTATATTGTAATATTTTGTATTTGAGTTATATGGTATTCTATATCTGCGAGCTATATTATTTAATTAAATTATTTGTTTATATTTTGCATTTGTTTATATTGTTGTATATATTAATGTATTTTTTATTATTAAAGATATATAATTATTAATTATTGATTATGCCATTAATTTGAACCCAATGGCGAATGGTAGCTGAGTCGAGTCGAAAACCAGAAAAGTTTTTTCACTTTCACTAGGATTTGAGCCCGGACCCTTCCGCATGAAAGGTCGGCACTCAACCAGTGTGCCACCCAGCCTTATATATTTTGATCTTCCGTATATTCCAGAGCTGACACAGTCTACTCTACTCTCCTCCTCGTTTATTTTAATTTTTACATATTTTTGTCACTCACTGTAGACAACATAAACTTATACACATATAAAACATTTTAAACGTCAAGTATATAATTTTTCTCAAGAGTTTTAAATTAAAAAAGTTTTTATTATATTTCTGGTAAAAATATTTTAATTTTTTTTATATTGAAACATTTTTTTTTTTGTAATAAATATATCTCTCTCTTTCTTTGTGTTAGGAAGTGATTTAATATCAGATTTACATACGTATTTAGTTTAAATCCCATTTTAAAATATGAGGCGTTAGAGCAAAACTTTTCATATGCATATATGTCTGTTTGTATTATAATATAAATGAGGAATTAGGTCCTCAAAATTCTTTAGACAATATTTTATATAGGGGAAATAAATTTACTTTTTTTAGGCTTCCATCTTTTTGTTTAGGAAGAGGGATGATGTTCATAATTTTAGAGAATTTCTATTAAAAAGTGTGTAATTGATATCTTTTAAAAACTTTTAGGAATAATAATGAATAAAATTTGATAAACTGATGACATACATCATTTTACACCTGTAATTGTTAAAATTTTTTATTCATAGGTCTAACTGAGTATATAACGTGTATATAGAACTTGAGCTGTTGTAAAAGTGGATATTAAGAAGAAAAACACAAACTTGTTGAAGGAATAATTGAAAAATAAGAAGTTAAGAAGAAATAAAATACTTGAAGCATAATATATTTTTTGGTGATGAAATTGACTCATATATTATCAGATTATTATAATTTAAGAAGCTGTATAATTTTATTTTCTATTTTCTTTTTTTTTTAGATTTTTTTAAAAGAAAATTTATATAATAAGAAAATTAAATGAAAAATAAAAACAAAATGAATAAAGAAAAGCAAAATTAATTTAGAACAAAGTCATTAGGTTGCCAAGTACAAAATATATGTGAACCCATTAATAATATGGTAATTTAACAACTTTTTGACGTTTAATATTACAATACAATTACAGTTTTTTTTAGGTATGTGAAAACTTAAGAAATGGAAATTTTTCATTAAAATTTAATAAGATAGCAGATGATCTCATGGGTTATTAAATTTTTTTTTATCATAAATTAAATTAATTTTCATTTTTCAGTTTTATTAAAGATTTTTTAAATATATTTTCTTATATTAAAAAGCTTAATTAAATTTAAATTATTTAAATTCAAAAATTTGTTAAGGCGCCTATTAATATGCAAAATAAAGGCTGCTTACTGTTTTGTTTTATTGTAGTCTTTTTCTAATATATCTAAATTACCTATTTTTAATAACCTTCGATCGAATTCATAATTTCACAAATAACTGTACACTTGTGGTTTGCTATGAATTTAATATTTTCAAAGTAACTGTAATCATCAAATTAATAAAACAACAAATTAGCTTACTACAATTAAACTAAAGATGATCTAGTTAAAATTAATAAAATAAGATTAACAGAGTCGATAATCCAATACTTCAAAAATTGACAGAATTTATAATCCAATACTGTCTAATCCTTAAAATAATGTCGACTGTTCTTCGAACTTTCATTTCAAGCAGCAGTGACGGAAAAGTCATACAAAGCATTATTAAACTAAACATTCTGGAGATGGAACTCAACCAAAAACTAACTTTGTCAAATTAATTTGTTGATGTAGCTTAAGATGCTCCTAAGTGATATATCAGATCTACTTGACATTCTAAATTATATATTAGGCTGAAAACGGTGTTTATTGACATTTGGAATTACGGCGCTGAGATATCTTGATAAAGTGTAAAACAAAGGCATTCGTCTAATATATGATCTCATTGTCATACCAGCGCTTATTCCACTTAGTCCTCGCCATACGATTGATTAAAAAACTTGGTTTTAGTGTGTTAAAGTCGCACTCTACCTAAGCTCTTCACTGCCTCTAAAAACAAATATAAAAAAATAAATACAATACGTTTTTAGCATTCCTGCATTTTTTTTTTATTCCTTTTCAACTCCTTTAAGAAGTATAGGACATTCACCAAGTTTTTATTTTAAACTAGGCTTCAGTTTCTTTAATCATAATATTAACTTAGCCGTTAATTACTCGGCTGTAGCTATTGAATAAGGTTATGAAATATGAATACACAAATGTTAATTTTGTGCGCCATCTATAAATCTTACCCAAGAATTATTTATATATTTTTATTAAATCTTATTTTATATTAAGATATAATTATATATATATGAACGGGGTTTGAACCCGATACCTTATGAAAGGCGGTGTCTTTACCACTACGCCGTTGGTCAGAAAGCATTCCTGCATTACCAAGCAACAAAATTAATACATCCCAAATTATCTCAAAAACAATTATTAGGCACTGAAATTAATTTCTTTATAAATTAATGTCTCATTTAAAAGAAAATTCTTGAGTATCATAAAAATTACGTAATAGCAGACCCATTAAATTCTTTAAATACGTAATTTAATTCCAGGTTATTTATATAAAATTGTCATTTTATTGCTTTGTTTTTCTCCCCCATTTACTAAATATTGGGGGTATTCTTTAAGTAAAAATAATATTTTATAAAACGTTATTACACATTTGAGCTTATAGGGCTCTACTGTACACAATTTAGTCAAGTTTCATCATTCTAGAAAAGATAACTACCATAATAAAACTATTAATATATTGTTGTATGTACAAGGATGCAAGGACAAATAACTCCTTTACAAAATTCAAAGAATTGTATTTGATAGTCTTAAAACATGACAAGATACCTTTGAATAAAATACAACTTTACGATATATGTACTATTTACCAAAATATTGTATAAGTACTAAATAAAATTCAATAAGTGGTTTAGGAAAATGTTTCCATAAATTTTATTTTAATTTTTATTTATTTTTTTTTAATTTTTCTACTCCTTTCAAAAAAATAAAAAATTTGTTTTTTGAAATTTTTTCAGAAATATTTTATTTTAAAACTAAGATTGTATACAAATGGGAGTATCAATAACCGGAAGTATTAAAAGCACACAAATGCACGTACCTCTTTGTAGAAATATTTTTAATATATGGATTGAGACCTGTATTCAATTTTTATATTGTAGGGTGGAAAATGTATCATATTGTTTCAAGAGTTTTGGAATAGATACCATTAAATACATTACGAAATTGAAATGAATTTTATTACAAATAAAAATAAACCTTTTATTCCACCCTCATCTTTCGAGGTAATAAAAATTTTTAAAATCAATAATTTAATACAAAGGGAAATTCATATGTTAATCTTTTCTTGTTTTATTCGTCTTTTTTTGAGGTATGTGGTGAAAAGAGTGGTGAAAATTTATATCGTATCACGTATTTCTATAATTTGTTTTATATAAAACCCAAATTTCTTTACTTTTATTTCGCAAAATTTATTATTCACACCCTTTATACTCGCACGAACTTAATTCTTAATTTTTTATTACGTTTGTTACAGTATCACAAGTCAGATGTTAAGAGTCAACTATGTTTATCGATGTGTCCTTTCATCCATCAGTCTGCTTGCACTTTAAAGCTAGGATTGTGAAAATTTTATAGATTCATTGTATATAAAAGAGGCATTCTTGCTATTGAAGTTGAACCAGTTTAGGTCCGAGCAGCTTAGCTTCCATTCAGCTTAGTTTTATTTCGATTTTCAATTTCCAATTCCTACCTGAGTTATCTTTGATATATATTTAACAAAGAATGCAATGATATACAAGCATTTTAATAGCTGAGCCAATGTTTTTAAATAGTAAAAAGATATTCTTAAAATAAATAATCTAACTTTTATTACACTCCCTGCTTATTAATATTTACTTCCGACTTCAGACAGCTATTAAAATTTCAATATAACAAATATAAAGTCAAAAATAACTTTTCTTATTGGAATTTTTTATTATCAAGGTGTTTATAAATTTTTTCTCTTCCAGGTGTTACACACATTACCAAGATAATTTTACAAGCCATGCAAAACTTTTTTGCAAAGAAGACTACATGCATCATAAAACAAAAATGAAAACTTTATAGATTGACAGGAGGATATCAAGAAGAATATCCAAACTAGACTACAGGAGATAAAATTAAAACAAGAAAAATAACAAACTAACTTTATAATAATAATAAAGTGGATGTTTTATGAGCCAAAAAATTACACTCTTAAAAAACACAAAAAACAATAAAGAAAAAAAGGAAATTATATGAATTAAACAGATATGAACCAGGAGATGGATGTATTGCCTAAAATACCTAGAAGATACTGTATGATAGAAAACATTCAACATAAAAAAGGCCAAACTCTAATGTAATAAACAATATGTACTAAATCCCAAAATTTAAAATTTCAAAATATCCAAGTCCTAAAATACAAAAATCCATAACCCCAAAGCTGTCACAATAATGGCTAACAATTACAATTTAGCAAAATCTAATGTCAAAAAAATATTGAATCCACGGGGTTGCATCCTACTTCAAATCTCTTGCTAACTTATTTTTAATATCAACATAATATGACTACATAATAAATAATGAGGGCTGCCAACTCTACACAAACCATTGAAACTTTAATCTGTATCCAAATCCAAGACCGCCTTTATAAACTCCTCTCTTACTTTATGACAACAATAGGAACTACATAATTTTTGAAATCTGGTGTTTTATTCTATAACTTTCAAAATTGAATTTTTTTCATTGTTAATAAGTGGGATAATGGCAATTGGGATTTTTAGAATATTGAATTTTTTCTTTTAGATTTCATGATGCTCCCCAAAAAACAAACAGTAAATTGAGTGTTTTTTCTGTACTACATACACATACATTAAATGTTATAAAAAGAAAATTAAAACCTGGTCTTTGTACCAATACCTCTTAAAATATAAGATCTATATATATCTTCATAAAAATTTTTTATAGATACTCACATGCTACGTATACGGTAGCCATAGCATTAATATTACAGCATTATTTTTAGAAAATTTTATTATCCCGGTTATTTTGACATCTAAAAGTAAAAAAAAAATTTATGTGGTGACTTTTAAAATTTGACATAATAAAAACCACCAAAATTGATACTTTTATAATGATGATGGAATAAACCGTTATTTTAAGAAAATATTTTGTAAGAATACATTTCATATTATAATGATACATATATTATAATATATGTATAAATATAAATAAACTTTGGTTTTATATCATATCAGGAAAACCAAAGTTATTAAAATTCATACTATAAAATAAAAGTAGACACATAAAATATATCATTAGAGTATTTTATTTGGATACACACACCATTCTATACCGTTATATAACGTGATGGTTGTCAAAAAGTAAAAACGTTCGGGATTTAATATATCAATATGATGGATGTGACGTTTCGCATGGAAATTTAATGTATATTGATAAATTTCTAAATTTAAATGAAAATTTTTAATCCTAGTAGCAAAAGTTTTCATTAAATAAAATTAGAAATGATCTTGTAGCATCTACCGGCCACTGGGTTGTAAATGTCAAAAAATCCATTCAAGTTAATTTGAAACTTAAATGTTTAAATTTTAATATATTCTACAGTTTCAGTGTTTCATATTGCAGGAAAACTAAAATATACGAAATGATATTTGTTTTATTGAATTAAAATAAAGAATCCCGTTTTTCAATCAATTTCAACACAAAACTATAGGGGCATCAAGTACGAATATTGTAGAAATTTCTTGGGAAAATAAACTGGTCATGGAAATTCATTTATTCAGAGAGCTGCTAAAATGTAGAAAACACTCGTTTCAAAAATTTTTTACAATTTATAAAATATAAAAAGGAACATTTAACGTGTATTCTATTCCATTAATACTTCTGCAGATTGGGCTCGAAACTACCCATCAACTTTTCCTTGAATTTAACAAATCATTTGCTTTGCGTTAATCTTAAGTTACCAGAAATTCAAAAATGAGATAAATCACATTTTCATCCAATTTTCCCCATATCACATAATCCAGAAATTTCAAATAACTTCCACCATAATCCTTAATCCTTCCATATCCTCATCCCTGTAACCAAACTGTACATTTGTATTACAGGTTGTCTCCTAAAGTTTGGTTCAAAAAGGGTATCATACACTTATGATATATAACTTAATTCTTATATCATATACTACCCAAAGAAATACCGCATCGTTTCAAAGGGTGGCTTTCGAGCTTTTCATTCCCTCGTAAAAAACAAAATAAAATTGTAATTTAAAATTTCAAAATAACCCAATACTCATTAATCATTTGTATAACTCCGCGGTTATGTCTAACAACTCCTAGTTAATTGATTACAAAAAAATAACTTTCCAGGAAAATTTTATTTTCCTCAACTTTATTTTTTGATTATTATTCATAGTATCATTAATTACCTTCAGTATTTTTTTTATTTTTTTAAATTTACCACATTTTTGTTAATAATTTTCTCACCTAATAGTTTTTATTTTTGTAACTGAATAGGATCATTTTACTTTTTGGTTTATCTCATCCCATCTCCAGACGAAAGAAAATAATTTTTTCGTTTTAACCGAATTTTCATTAAAAAAATAAACAAAAAAAAATTCGGAAAATTTATTTCATACCTTATCTTTAATTAAAGTCGCCGGTTTAACCTCAACGAATTTTATGAAAAAGTACAAACGTGAAAGACATAAAAATTTTCCACCTTAATTGAAAAAAAGCAAAAATCCAATAAAAACCACAAAATTTTATTTAAGTTTTGCACGCAAAATGTTGTTATAACTGCTTTTTTTGTGGATAAAGTTAAAAAATTTGAAAATAAAATTCTAGGAAATATTTGTCTACTTTTATAACAGACAATTATAATTAGTTCTTAGAATAATTTGTATTTTATTTACAACCTTTTCATGAATACATGCATTAAGAGCCAAGAAAGTTATGAAAATTCTACTATTCTACGATTAGTGTAATTTGCAAAATTTCTTTTATCAAATAAGGGCATAAATTACAAAACAAAAGTTTCTAAAGGGTCTGAAACTTCCAGTATAGCTCAAATTTCAGTAGACTTTAACATAGCTCACGACTGGATATTAAATCAATTTCATTTATTACGAAGTGATTTTCTTAAAAATCGTTGTTTCTAATTTATAAATTTTGCATAATTTTAGGGTTGCAGTAAATTTTGTATACTCTTGCATACTTTTAGGAGCTATTTAAAACTTTGTTTTGAATTTACAACTATTGCATAATTTAAGAACCTATTTTGTTATTTGACATTAATTAACATTTTTCATAAAAACAAAAATGTATGTGGTACATTTAATCGGTTTATTTAATAACTTTCTGAAGAATGGGGGGTTTAATAATTCAAATATAACAAAAGAGTTTTTAAATGGTTACTTATGCTTTGGATTTAAACGTTAAAGAAAATTTTCAAATTTAAGTTTAATATTGATAATTTTAAATGAATTTTTTATATTAAGACGCACGAATTTGTTTCATGAGATTTGTGCAAAAAAGTTTATTTGGCCTTTTTTTCGTCCAGCAGTTAAAATTCAAAAGAAAATAAAGTTCCAAATGTTAAAAGCCAGGACTTGAAATGTATTAGAATTAAAAAGTTGCAAATGCCATCTTATATATTTTCTCAAGAAATTTCAACAATTAGAATAATATTCCAAAAATTTTCAAAATGCTACAACGCTGAAATATATTTTTTTGAAATATTCGATTCAATTTTTTTGTCTTGTTTCTTGTTTTTTATTGAATGGCTTACAACATAATCCTTTTCCCGTCCTTTGAAATAACTCTTTTTGTTTTATGGGAAATTCTTTATGTTCAAACATTTTTTTAAAATTGAAATTGAAGCTTTATTATGAGTCCTTAAAAAATTTTACACACTAGAAAACCAAAAAACCATAAAAAAAAAAACAGAAAGGAATAAAAAAGTAAAAGTAATCCTTTGGATAATAAAAATACGTATATATATATTGCGGGGAATGTATTTTCGCCTCTATAATTCTTTATTAAAATTTTACGGATTTTCCCAACAGCTCTTTTTGAATTAAACTTTTATTTTATTAGCTTAATCATTACAAGAAAGACAAATTTTTCTTATTGATTGTCAGAATGCTTTTTTTTCATAGTTGTATTATTAAATTATTTCATACTTTAGACGACCTGTGTAGAATATTTACTTTCTGATCTTTGAAAGACCGGTAATTGAAGCTTTATTATTGTTTTTTTTTTTAAATTCGTTATTGTGCAATAACTTAATTTCTATTTTAAACCAACCCGCAGCACTCAAACAAGGCTTAAATTTTACTATTCTTAATATCTATTATCTATCGGTAAAACTAAGTAGCCCTCCATTTAATCTTAAATTTTTTTTGCATACTTTTAGGATCAAAATTACTTTAATTATATAATCATATTTTACTGTATTCTTAATAACGGTAAATATTTTTAAAAAAACTTGATTTTAGGTGGTCGTTTGATAAAACTGTAAATACTTTCATTTATTGAAAATTCCTTGAAACGGCAATACTGTAGTCAATATGTAAGTAATGTAAGAAAAATATTAAAAAATTTTCACATAAAAATAAATTTTTAAAAATTTTTGCAAATGACTTGTTTTCTATTGAAAAATTGTATATGTATATATATTTATATATATGCAGATACATTGTATACCATTTTTCGAATTGATTTTGTCTAGACTTTTAAAAGGGTTTTTTTTTTGTGTCAGAACTTATGTTTGTGCATGTGTTATACTATGCAATACATAAGGATTTCCAATAAAAGGAAAAAAAAATTGGTTAGTTGTTAATGCTTTGTACCTTTTTTTTTGCTGTTTCTAAACTGTAATTATTTTACATTTGGATTAAGGTTGAATAAACAAAAAGACTTTATTGTGTTGCAAAAAATTACAAGTTGTAAAATATAGTGAAAGTAAAAAGAAATTTAAAATAATACCATTGGTATGTTAAAGGATAAGCTGAATATTGAAAAAATACTTTAAATTTTGATAAAAAATTTGGCAAAAAATTTAAGTAATAAATGTGTGCTTTTAATTAAATTTTTAAAAAATTGCTATTCACATATAAATTTAGTCTTGGGCTTGTTAAAATACAAATATTAATATTCAATTGATAATTATCTGAATTTCAAAGTTTAAAAATTTTTTTGCAACCCCTTAAAGTTTTTAGATTAAAATATATATATATATATATATATATATTCTGAAATTAAAAATTGAGTTATAACAATTTTTAAAAAACGTTTCGTCCACTATTGCTTAGTAGCTCTACAATTAACATAACAGGAGTTCTACAATTTATATCTCAAATATTATTCAAAAATGAATAAAGACGCTGAATTATTTTAAACAGTAATGAATGAACGATTTTGTTTTAACCGCTAACTGTTCAACTGTAAGGCACATAAGCCTGTAAGCCTGTCGTACATATTGGAACAGGGAGTCATATTATATTCGTGTTGTTAGAATTGATCTTAATGAACTCCACATACAATTGAAACTTGAGATAGTAATAGGCCTTATAAAATGTAGAAATGTCTTAGATTTTCAATAGATACAATTCTATTTTTGTTTATATTGAAATATTTTGTATTTGAGTTGTATGGTATTCTATAGCTGTGAGTTATATTATTCACTTAAATTATTTGTTTATATTGTATTTGTCTTGTCAACTTTTAGTATTTTTAATGTATTTTTTATCAAAGATATACAATTTTTTAATTATTGATTAAGTCATTAATTTGAACCCAATGGTGAATGGAAGCTGAGTCGAGTCAAAAACCAGCTTTTTCAAATTTTTTTCATTTTCACTGGGATTCGAACCCGGGCTTTTCGCATAACCATTGTGCCACCCAGCCCTAAATAATTTTTGGGAATAATTCGAGAAAAATACGAAGTTTTTGAAATACACAAAATAATATAAATATTAAATATGATATAAAGCTTTTACAAGAGTTTAAAATGTGCAATGGCAGTTTAATATTTGAAAGAAGAAATGAAACAAATGGAAAAAACTCAATGTCTTAATATAATTATTTTAGTTTTTATTAATATTTTTTTTTTAAATGAAATTTAACAAAGTTCCAGTATTGCACATCTTTTAATAGTTCAATTCAATATTAAAAAACATTTCTCTACAGTCTTTGAAGACCTTGAGGTTATTTTGCATATATTCATTTTTACAACAACAACTTTTTAAATTATTTAATTCAATCCTTTTATAAATATTTTACAGATCCTTCATAGATTATAAATCTATATTTGAATTATTGTAATCTTCTTTTTTAGATGTATTTTATATAATAGATCTTGGTCTTGTTAATATTTTAAAAACTTTTTCAGTATTCCATTGTATTATAGGCACAAAACTTGTTCAAACAAAATTTGTAATCAAATTTTATAAACAAAGATTTTTCGAAATTCTTTTACTCCTACTTAATTTTTATAAATTTTAAATTTCAAAAAAAAATTTAATTATTTTCTAAAGTCAAAAAATCACAACCTTCTGTTTTCAATTATTTTTCCCCTAGTGACCTGATAAACATTTTTACAATCAAAAAATAGTTTTCTAAATCAAATCACAAGGTTGTTACTTTTTATTGCAACCCCTATGCTAATTTGTAAAATAAAATTATTCCCAGAAGCACTACTTAAATCTAACTCCCTAACATTTATTCTATCAATCTAATTCCCTAACATCTAATTCAGACCTAAGTCATATAACCTCTTTCTTTTTGTAATATGTACTCAATGATGTGATGAACACATTTTTTTTCCAACATATTTCCTTTTTCATCCCCATCCTCGACCCAAATTCTACTTTGTATACAATTTCTTTTTATTTCACATTTTCTTTTGTTTTATCATAACATGGGTGATAGTTACAGTGTTTTAACTCATATATAGTGGTAATAGTTACAATTCCAATGTAAAATAAAGCTTTCAAAAATGGTAAAATTCAAAAATTTTATCTTAGGAAAAGTTTTCAGAGCAAAGAAAAAGGAATTGTTAGAAATCAAAAATGGGAAATGACATTAACATTAAAAAGAAAGTTTAGACAGATATAAAAAATTTTTATAACATTAAAAGTTAGAAATATCTGATAAAAAAGTACTAAGCACATACAAGTTAATGTTAGAATTTAATATAATGGATTAACTTTTAACTCTATTATAAATTTTCAAAAAATAAGTTTTTTTTTTTTGATTTCATGGTTGATGAAGCTTGGTGAATCTTTTAAAATGCAGTTTTGCAAATAAAAATTGCATAAGAATGCAATTGCATTAAAAATGAGTAGGTACTTAATATGTGCATAAAAAAGCGGTACATTAAATTTGAAATTTAAGATAAGTCTTATCATTTTGATATTTTTTTTATTAGAAATTGTAACAAATTCCACCTTATGATCATTATACCTGTATGACTATATAGTCAAAGGGTATAATAAATTTTGCCATTACGTTTGTGACGCAGAGAAGGAGGGGGGGGGGGTATATATAGAATAAAAGGGTATGGATCGGATAAGAACCGAAAAATAAATCGATTTAGTTATGTATGTGTGTCCGTCCGCACTATAACTCAAAAACTAAAGGAGCTAGGATCTTGTATTTTTGCAATAGCCGTCATCGCTATTTAAATCCAGTCATTTTGGTCCACGGGTTCGGGTAGCTGCCATACAACTTCTGTTTTTATATGAGTATTACTCTGTACCTATTACAGCTGCGTGTCTGAAATTTTGCCACAAGAAATTAACCGGATGATATAATGTATATGTTACGGTCTTACGGGTATCCCAGAGTTGACACAGTCTACTCTACTACACTCTTCCTCGTTTTTAAATGTGATTAAAATTTAAATTAAATATTGTTTGAAATAAAATCTTCAAAATAATAAAATAAAGTATTTTCTCTCGTGAAATTTAGAATAATTTTGGAGGCTATTAAAATACTGAATTATTGAAAATCTGTAATTCTTAATTTGAACAATTTAAAGCTTAAAACATGTTTTCATTTAGGTTTTTCCTATTACTATTTTATTAAATATTACAAAATTTCCTATTAATACACTAATTTTGAAACCAACTCCAAAATTCTTCCTAATTATTTTTATTGTCTAGATATTTGAAATAGAGGGAATAAACAGATTATTGAAATGATAAAATTAACAAATCAACTTTTTTGCCGACATTTTGGGAGCTAAAATTTTGGAATTCAACATTGTGGTAGTCGACATTTTGAAAATCAAATTCAACGTGAGCCCCGTAACTTAGTCGATTCGACTTTATTTCATTCATTTTATTTTTTGAAAATTTTTTTTGGAAATAAGATAGAATTGCTAGTTCGACTTTATTTCTATTCCTTTTGGTATTAAAATCGCTTCGACTTTATTTCGGCCCTCCTTTATGCTACATATATTCTAGTACAAAATTTCATAGCTGAGCTAGAAAAACTTTTTGCAATTATTTTAAATTTACACATTAAAAAAAACTTTTTTAAACGTTGTATAAGTGAAAAGAAAATATAAACTTAAAATTCCATGTGGATTAAACTTTATTTTAAATGTTATCTAAGAAATATTTAATTAACAATTAAAAAAAATAATTTCGAAAATCGCATTAAATAATTAATATTAAGTTATATAAAATTCAATTATAATTTTTTAAATTCCTTTATTTTCAATTTCTAATAAAATTATTATTGGATTAGTGGAAAGTTGTTGCTCCGATAGAGCCAAGATGTATTTAATTTATAAATAACTTATAAATAATATTTTTTTTCACTTTTAATCTCATTAAAATCAATTTAAATATTTAAAATAAAATGCTTCCTGTGCTCTATAAAATTTCAATGTAGATAACTACTTATATTTAGTTAATATTTAGGTATTTTATTCTAAGATTCATAATAGTGTAAATAATTATTTACCATTGAATATAGGTCATAATACAATGAATATAAATTCATATTACCATTTGGGAACGTCTCTCAATGTATCTTTTCGATTTTCAATTCATTTAATTGCTAATATATTGAATTTTTAAGTCTAGTCTGAAATATAGAAATAACGAATGTAAACATTTTAATTATTAAATGCATTCACCTACACAATATTCATTTATAGTTCCTCACATGAAATGAACTGGAAATATTTTTAATTATATGATTAATATTATGCATTCTAATAATAATTCATATATATATAATTATAATGTAGCTAAATTTCTTGAATTGTAAATTAAGACTTGCAAAAATATAATTATAAAATTTTTTAATAAATTTTAAATTTACTCAAGCCCTAATTAAATTCTATGTTTATTTATTTATTTATTTGACTCATGCTTAAAAAAAAATTATATATTACAATACTAATTAGTGCAAAATTCATATTAAAAGATCATACACAAAAAAGCAAAACTCTCGTTTTTCGACAGTGTTAAGATTTAATAAATTTTGATAATGCTAGTACGGGGGAAGATTTAACGGAATTTCCCAAGGCCGATCAGGAAGAGTAAATCTAATAAATTTCTTTTGGACAGATTCAATCCAATTAACATTGACTCTATAAAATGGATTCCATACCTGACTGGCATATTCCAAATTGGGTATTACCAAGCAAATTTGAAGAGAATTAAAAACATAGGGGTCTTCAAATTCTCTTGCCCATCGCTAGATAAAATCTAGAAAAGAATTTGCTTTATTTAATATATAGGTATAATGAGGTTGAAATGATAGTTTACTATCAAAAAATACTCTCAAATCTTTAATTGAAGCAACATATAGAATAGTTTGGTTATTAAAAGAATAAGTATGTGATAATGGATTTAAACGACGCGTAAAAGAAATAAAAGTACATTTAGTCATGTTAAAAAGAAGGTTATTATTAAGTCGCCAATCGAAATATTAAACAATGAAGGACTAAGATGACTACCTTGAGGAACCCCAGTGAGAGCCAAGAATGGAGTCGAAATTATAGATCTAAATAGAATTGAATAGCTACGATTTGAAAGATATGAGGAAATCCAATTTATAAAGTATGAGGCAAAACCTAATTTCCTTAACTTAAAAATGATAATATTGTGAGGAAGAAGATCAAGTGTGTTACTAAAGCTATTAAATCTATGTATGCAAGCTCTGACTTTTTTAAATTAAAACTTTTTAAGCGACTTAAGTAATTTCTTTTTATTGTGTACCTTTGATCTCCCTCCTTTTATTAGATTTAAATGTATTTAAAAAGTGTTTAAATTTCTTAACAAAATGCAAAAAAAAATTTTGATATAAAAAATTAGCAAACTAAAATTTTTCTTTTAATTCAATTTAATTTCCAATTTCTGTCAAAAACTTTTTTTTCAACTTTTGATAAAATCTAACAAACGTGTACCAGACATAGTAAATGAAAAAGTTGAATTGAACAACATGACTAAAATGTGTCAAAAAATTGAAATAAAATTTGAAGTACTAATACGAGTAGTATAGGCACTATTAGAAATTAAAAATAAATTCAATAAAAAAATATTTTTAACATTTTTGAAGTAATAAAATTAAAAAAATTCAATTAAAAAATTAGATTTGTATTAAAATTGAATTATTTCTGAATACCAAATATTGAGAAGAACGATAAGGCATTGAATTTATCGCATACAAGCAAATTTTCTTAAAAATTGAATTTCCTCTAAAAACAAAATTTGGTGTCGTCACCACCAAAACTAATTAAAATTGATGTAATTTACAAAATACAATTTAAAGTGTACAATTTCGTGACAAAATAATATTCACTGAAAATTAGTATACAAATTAGTAGATTATATAAATTTAATTAGGTGATGAAAAGAAATAGAAAAGAATTGGAAGGAAGTAAATATTTTCTGAAACATAAAAACGTGTAGCACATTAGTAACGGTTCGATTCGTTACAATTTTTATTATTGTATAAATCCCACGTTCTGTTTTATTTTCTTCTTCTGTATTAAGAGGCAATTGTCTTAATTCACATGAAACTTGTTAATATAAACATTTGGAAAACAATAAATGGCTTTATATTTATTTTAGAATTGCACGTGCGTTGTAGAAAAATAAAATCTTTTATAGAAAATTGTGAGAAATAACCTATGGTTATTGGTTAATAAACAATTAAATGAAAGTTTGATCGAATGTAAATCAAAAGTTTATTGAACCATAAACTTGATTTAGTAATCTTACTAATTACAGTATAACTAAACTAATTTAATCAGATTGGGTCATTGTATTGTAAAACAGGGAGTTGCCAAAAATTTGCAGTATCTTAGAAGATTATTTGATTTAAAAGAGTGAATGAATACTGACTTAAATAATGTTAGTATTAGTACTCGGATATTTGATTAATGAGTACCTACAAATTGAAATTTAATATTAGTAACAACTTTAGGGAATACATGAGACGAAATATGGTAACACAGTCCTGGTGGTTTGCATCACAAACAATTTTCTTTAAACAGTGTTACGCCATCTCAACAATTCAACATAGGAGTGGTGAGCATCCGTCGCACTTTTTGTTTCACTTTGGAAAACTGTTTCACTTTGCGTGGAGGAATTAATTGTTTTATATTCTTTGAACAGGTGTTCGTGCCTATCAGATATCTATAATACAATGTAAAAGACCAGACTATCGGTTGGGTGGCACAGTGGTTAGAGTGCCGACCTTTCATGCGAAAGGCCCCGGGTTCGAATCCCAGTGAAAGTGAAAAAACTTTTATCTGGTTTTCAACTCGACTCAGCTACCATTCGCCTTTGGGTTCAAATTAATGGCTTAATTAATAATTAATAATTATATATCTTTAATAAAAAATACATAAATATAACAATATAAACAAATACAAAATGTAAACAAATAATTCAATTAAATAATATAACTCACAGATAAAAAAATACCATATAACTCTAATACAAAATATTACAATATAAACAAAAATAGAACTGCATTTATTGAAAATCTAAAGACATTTCTACATGTTATAAGGCGTAGTACTATCTCATGTTTAAATTGTATGTGGAATTCATTTGATCAGTTCTAATATATGAATATATATCCCCTGTTCCGACATGCACATATATAGTCAGGCTGTTTAGCCTATCACAGTGAACAGTTAGCACGTAGAGGTGCGGGCAAAAAAAAAAAAAAAAAAAAAAAGACTGGGTGAGCGTTGAGATAACACTGGAATCATTTATAAGACGTTTTTTTCTTGTACTTTATCAGGATATCCAGCCCAAATATGTGCATTAAACCCAAAAATGTATTTCAAATAAAAAGTTCTGAAATGGTTAGAAAGTTAATAAGTTTGGAATTTTTATAATATCCAGAACCCTATTTCAACAACCACTTATTAATATATTTAAATATAATCACAATAAATAAAATAACAAATTTATACCAACAATTACAATAAAAAAAAAATTAAAATTCTTGTCATAAAATCAATTTTTAAAAGTAGACAAATAAAAAAACTTTGATTATCATTAATTTTTGAGGGGCTAATATTTAAATTTAATTTTTTTCAAACAAACAAACTTATAATATTTCAATAAAAAAATAATATCTTTTGGGTTTCTTTACTGAACTTGATGACCTTCCTATAGTATCTATATTTTGATAAATTATAATGACTTCTTATTTAAGTCATTCTCTAAGGCACCCTATTTTATAAAAAGTGATTAAAAAAAAAACAAAACAAACTTTTTAAGGACTTATTTGTTTTAGAAAGTTTTAAGGGAATTTTAGAAGTAATTTCTCAATGTATAGTTGTATATATAAAATATTTATATTAAATATAGGGTTACCAGAGCTCTATTGCATCAAAAACTTATCAATTATTAAATAATCAATTAATAATTTTATTCATACATCTTTATTGCACCGAGTCCTTGTTTTTTAACAAACCAATCAGTAAAAAACCCACACTTATCAAGGAATTGATTGTTTGATTAGTGATAAGTCGTTGTTGCAAAAGAACCCATAAATCATTAATATCAATATGAATAGGAATGAATAAGTTCGTCGTAAAGAAATATAATTATATAATTATAAGATCTTGTAAAATTGGTTTTAAAATTAAGGTTTGACACTGAGTTTTGAACTAATTTGTGTTATTTTACAATTCGACTCAATGATAAGTTGTTCCATTTGACAATTTTACAGAATTTATTCATTTGCTTCTGTAAGAAAACAAAATTCAAAAACTTTATCATTTAAAAAAGAATATTTTCAAAATATTGATTAGAAAAATCCAGATTTCACGCTCTACATTTTTTAACATCCTTCAGAGCTCCGCTGAAATAAAATAAGAAAGAACAAATCGAGATTTAGAGATGCATATTGTAAATCTTACTCAACCCCCCTTTTTACATTTACATTTGTAACACAGTCATCGTTCAAACTTGAACCGTCATCGTTCAACTTTTGAACTGTCATCGTTCAACTTTTGAACTGTCATCGTTCAAATTTTTTTAAAAAAAAAATTTATATTCAGATTTGTTTTATACTATCATATGTTATTCCGAAATTATTTATGTAAATTTTTAAATATCTGGCAACCCTAACAATTTTAAGAACATTTACAAATTGTTAAATATCTCACCAAAATAATTCCTTTAAGAATTCTTTTAACTTCAATTTAATTTTCTTTGGTTTAAAAAAATTTTTAAACAATAAAAAAACAAAATAAGAAAAAAGAATTCAAAAATAAAAATAAACAAACACTTCAATATGACAACACTATCCTTTTGATCCTAAAAAAATAACAAAAACAAAAAAAGTAAAAGAAAAAACATTTTGTTTAATTTTTTTGAATTGTTTTCACAAGAAATATACAGACAAACATATATGTAATGTGTATTATTTATATATATATGTTTTATACAATGCCTTCCTTTTATAACTTACCCTATGTTTTTTTATACCCGTATGACTATTAGTCAAAAGGGTATACTAAACTTGCCATTACGTTTGTGACGCAGATAAGGAAGGGGGGTAGATATAGACTCAAGTGTATGGATCGGATCAGAACCGAAAAGTAAATCGATCTACCTATGTATGTGTGTCCGTCCGTTCGTCCGTCCGTTCGTCCGCACGATAATTAAAAAAAAAAAAGAGCTAGGGTTTTCAAATTTTCACAAATTCGTTTTTATACAATAGCCGTAATCGGTATTGAAATCTAGCCATTTTGCTCCAAAGGTTCGATTAGCTGTCATACAACTTCATAATTCATATGAGAATTACTCTATACATAATAAAGCTGAATGATTGAAATTTTGTTAATAGTACTTAACTTAAATGGCCAACGTCGGAATAAAATATAGTCAGTGTAGTGGAAAAGATTCGAAGAGCTGCCTTTCAACTTATATTTTCCTTTGTTCATAACCTAATAAGTTGTGTATTTAAAAATTTATCAAAAGAAATTAACCATATGATATGATTGTTACGGCTATACGCGGATCCCAGAGTTGTCACAGTCTAGTCTACTACAGTCTTCCTCGCTTTTTATTATTTTAGAATTTTCATGACTTTACAGGGATCTAATTTTTTTCTGTTTTTTTTATTATTTACGAAATTTTCATTTCAAATAAAACAATTTTAGGGACACAAATGAAATGAAAAGAAAACAATTTAGAGTTTATCACCAAAAAGTTTTTTTTTTAATATTAGAGAAGGAAGAAGGCATCAAACTAGAAAAGCCTATATTAAAAATCGAGAGAAAGTAAAACAAACAAATAAAAGCTACTGAAAAAACAATCACACAAAAGTTCCGAATGAAAGTTCAGATATAACGATTATTCAAAAAATTATAAAAAATATATATATAGTAAACAATATAGTTAAATCTATCTATAGGTATACATATATGCAATTGAAAAACAAATAATACGATCATGTCGAGAATTAAATCTTTTTTTCATACTCTTGAAAATACAATTAAGCTTTAAAAAAATTTTATTTAGTTTTTCTTATTTTTAATAGATTTTCTATAAACTTTTTTGCTAATAGACAAATTATTGTTAGTGTAACAAAAATAAATGAATAACTCTCTTAGTAAATTAATTATACCCCATGTTTTTAATTTAGTGGGATAATGTTTGGCCGGAGACTCTAGAATCTCGTAGAGTCATTTATATATAATGTTAAATACCATTCTCAAAATCCGGGAATTCATGTGCTTATTGAAACTTTAGAAAGAAATGTCACTTTTGATTCAAGTTTCATTGTCAAATTTACAATTCAGCTTTGAATATTTTTTCAAAAATATTTGACGTTTGCTGTCAAAGTTCATATTAGTTTTAAAAAGTTTCCATACTTTCAAAATAGTTTGGCGATGAAGTCAGGTCTCAATTCAACATTGAGAAAATTGCTATCAAAAGAACAAAAGTTATCAAAAGTTTAGAAAGATATGTCGCAATTGAATCAAATTGTCAAATTTATAATTCAACTTTAAAAATATTTGACGTTTGTTGTCAAAGCTCATACAAACCTAAAGTTTACAAAGTTCCCATGCTTTCAAATAGTTTGACAATAAAGTCAGATTTCAATTTAAGTATTGGGAAAAGAAAGATGGATTGCAGCTACATGAAATAACTGACTTATTGCTATAACTTCCCAAACTCAAATATAAATAATTTACAAAATATTGGGGTCTTATTTCGTTATCAATCAACTCTCCAAAAAAGAGTAAAAACTATTGTAATTGTAGTCAATCATCTCTATTGATTTGTATTCTCTAGGATGTATTCCTTCGGTAATTTTTTGATAATTCTTCAACTAATTTTTTCATCTCTGATTAAATAAGTTTTTGTAGCACTCTTGGGCGTGGGCGATTGAAGTATTATGATAATGTTCTTTGAAATTATATAAATATAAAATTGTTTTCAATAATATTTTTTATTTCAATATTATTTACTTACTTTTAATGCACCCTGTACATAAATATTGAGTCAAAATAGTAAAAAAAATAAATGTGAGAGTAATTTTATCAGAGTACTAATTTAGTTTAACATCAGAGTATATTCAGTACAGATTTATAATATAAAATAATGAAGCATCATAATACGTACAAGTAAACTAACATAATATATATATATTTTTGTATAATATACAGTCGTGACAAGGATATGAAAGGATATAAAATTGTAATGGTGTGAAAGTACTTATTGTTAATGTTTTTTTTTAGTACTATTTATTGTTTTTCTATTTCTTTAGAATTTTCCTAAAATTTTTTATAATTGTTTTTATTATTATGTAGAAAAATCTGTTCCTTCAAATTTTTCTTATTTTCATTTTATTATTCTTTTTGTTTTAATTTTTAATCGTTTTATATTTTTTAAAAGAAAGCATCCATTTTTGTTCACACGGAAATAATTTATGAAATATTTTATGTCTCTATTGTATTTTTAAACAATTGTTATTTTGTTTTTGTAATTTAAGTACATAAAATATTTATATAAGACTTAGATTTTATTTATTTATGCGTTAATATTGTTATACATTTATAATTAAATTAAATTTTAAATGAATTTATAATTATATTATGATCTTGTTTCTTTGAAAATATTTAAAAGATATGAAATAGAAACTTAACATACTTTAAAAGATAAGACGTTTATGTTGTTTATGACTTTGAAAAACATTAAAATATTGACTGTTCTGACTGTTCAACTGACAACTTTTTGAATGAATTAAAAATGATTTAATAATTGAATAAATCCCATTTTAAATAATAAGCATGAAAAATTGATTTAACCCAATTCTTACCAACCAAATAAGTTTTAAAATTAGGGTAACAAATAACATTTCATTTGCTTTTTTATTAATTTATTTATATTAAATATTTTTTAGTTTCATAAGACAGTTTCAGTCGGCAAAATGAATTTTTTAATGATGTAGGAGAATCCATTATAAAAGGTATAAAAAAAAATAAAGAGTAACTATAGAACACGTAAGAAATAATAAAACATTATTTCTTAGATCAGTTACTTTTAACGGGGATTTATCAAATTATTATGAAGTTAAACAGAAATGCAGCCCCATGATTAGATAAAATAACGGTAAAGGATTTACAAGAATTATTTAATATTATCAAAAAAAAAATAACGAAAATATTACTCTTAAAATAAGAGAAACAACTATTGAAAGAGTAGATAAGGTTAAATAAATGGGAATAATAATTGATGATAATTTGAAATGGGAAAATCATATCAAAAACGTGAAGAAAAAAGTTATGCCTATTATATTAGCTATAAAAAGTTGTGGCGGTATTTCCCAGCATTCAGCCAAGCTTATCTATAATAGTCATATACTATCAAGAATAAGGTATAATATATGTACCTGGAGCCATTGCTCAAATTTCCATATTAATCAAATTAGTATTTTAATGAATAAAGCTCTTAAAATTCTTTACAAATATAATTACAGAACTAGTAGTAAGTATCTATATAAAAAACAAATGAATTAGACATTAACCAAATAATAAAAACTAACCAAAGAGGTAAAAACATTTATAAAGTTATAAATAGTAGTCTTAAATCCAATTTAAATTTAATAAATAGAGAAAATGTTCATAAATATAATACTAGAAAAAAAAATATTGAAATACCTAAAACAAAAAAGTTTAAAATGTAGTGCTATTAAAATTTTTAAATCATTCCCACTAAACATTAGGAAAAGTCAAACTTTGGAAATATTAATAACTAAAATTAATTGTAATTCTATAATTTTTAAGATTGTAGTTTTAATTAAAAAATTTCTTATACATAATTTTATATATATGTATTGTAAAATTATCTGAAATTAAATCAAATAAAAAAAAAAAATAATAAGAAATACAACAGAAGGCAATTTTTAAATTTCAAAAAGAACACATATAAGTTCATGGTTACCACAATTAATATTTAGTTGTGCACCCGATGTCCCAATACTAGAAATAATTATCATAAAATCAATTTTTTAATTTCAAGACATTAATTCAAAGGTTTAAACTTAATATACTTCTATATGAATGAATGGTGTTATAAAACTTTTATACAATTTATACAAAGTTATTTTTTTAATTCCTAACATTATTTTTTCCTAATTTTTAAATCAATTTAAACATTTTCGTGTCTTTCAATCGATTCTTTTTAAGAGCACAAAGTGATTTAAATTTATAATTTAAATATTTTGATAGTAACAAAATTTTTATTCAAATAAAGCGAGTATAAGTCTTTTAAAAATCAAATTCAATTTCATTTCAAAATGAAACATACAAATAAAATGACAACCGAAAAATTGAAATTTTTACAAAATTTAATTCAATTGTTAAGAACTTTTTACATAAACCCAAAAATAGAAAAATCACAAAACAAGTATGTATAACCTTTAAATTTCAATTTCATGGCTCAATATGTTAAAAACACCTACTACAGAAACGTTTGTCTTAGCAATAGAAACTTTAAATACCAAACCTACCATAACATACCACACCACTTCACTATATCATCAAAAAAAAAGGAAATATTCATCCAACTGTAACAAATTGAATCACATCTAATATCAAGGCAATGATTTTGAATTTTTTCTATTTTTCCATTCTGATAACCGTGCACACATATGTGTACTTTTTGAAATCCAAATGGATATTAGCTTTGTAAAACCAAATAAGAGCAAAAACTACCCAACTCACAAAATTTTGGTCATTTTTTACATACAAAATTTTTGCATAAATGTTCAATAAAAGCTTCTAAAGTATTAAATTCCAACATTTTAGGTTTTTAGATAGACCCTAATAATTTGATATCAATCATTTTTTACCTCCTATTCTTTAATTCCGTACAACTGTTGTAAAATGGTAAAATAATATGACAAACTCAACATTTTATAGACTAGTTTGATTGTTTAAAAATAATAAAAAAAAAGGTAAAAAGATGAGAGTTACTAAATTGGATATCAAATGATTTTTCTAGAGAGAAAAATTTCAATTGGTTTTACGCTTCAATTATTTTAAATTTTTTTTAAATCTCAAATATTGATTGATCGAATATCACATATCCTATATGTATCAAAGATACCAGAAAGTACAATATAAATGACAACAATTTATGGGCAATATTTGATTCCAACCTACACCACATCTATGAAGGCAATAGTAGAGAAAAGATAATCATCCTCTTTTAACTTGGTTCTGAGGCTGTACATAGTGAATTTTTAGTTTTAAACTTTTCAAAGTTTTTCACAGAGTGGCGCAAAACGACCGATATGGTTTGAATGTTTAATAAATTTTTTATTTAACGGTTAATTATTATTATTATTTTATTATACAGTATATGAATGGGAAATATTTTTAGCTTAAGTAGGAAAATTATATCCTGCAAGTGGTGACCATTTTCGGCTTCGCACATTCGTGCTCTTTCCAGTACATTTTCCATAACTTTTCGTAATTTTTGATCGCTTTTCTGTTGTGTACAGTTCCATTTCCAATTCTCCAAGTTTTTCTGAATAAAAATAAAAAATATAAATAAATTTAAAAAGTTATTAAAAATTCAAACTATATTGGTCATTTTGCTCCACTCTGTACTAAGAGGAATTTTATGTTATATCAAAATATGATGATATGTAGTTTTGTAAAGTCTGGGATTAACTCGGGTGTTCTTCAATATGGGTATGGAAATATTTCTTATTAAAAATATTTTATTTGAGCAGCTTTAATTCTTATGTTCAATGAACATTTAATCCGATTTTGAAGGTCATGAATAAGTAATCAACCGTATTAAAAATTATTATATTTTATCAAATATTTGATTAGTATTAATCAAATATTATTTGAAATATTCTCATGTATGGAATTGGTTAAAATTTTTAAATATGTATAAATGTATTATTCAAGAAGAGCATGATAAATGTTTTAATACTAATCAAATAACTGTAAGAAATATAATGTTGGAGCTTCAATGTTAAAGTTTAATTTTGGAAAAACATATACTTGTAAATAATTTTAATAAGTTTTAATTTTTAAGACCTAGAATAGCCCTTCAATGGGGAAGTTTCCCAAATTTTTGTTAAGCAAACTTATGATGATTCTCGAGGATCTGCCCACCACCCTCCTGTCCTAAACTTTCCATTTTTGTAGGTTCTAGGAAATCAATTGTGAACTCAACCGAAATTTTGGAATTTCACGCCTAATTTTAATATCTAAGCAAATTTGGTTAAATCTAAGAGACAATTTCTCCAATTTAAAAAACCCCTTCAAATTTAAGAAAAATCTTTAACATATGTTAAAATATAATGCGCTAGCTTTAATTCTTGTATATTTGTAAGAAAAAATTTGAACAGGTATTCAAGTTACAGGTGTTTAAAAATAGCAAAATTTCAGTTCTCAAGCCTCCTAAATACCCTTATACCTTCTAAAAAGGGGGTTCACAAAAAAATTTTGTTAACCAACTCCTACTAATTTCTGAGGATTTTACTTCTCCCATTTTTAATTTCAAGACCCTAGCTTGAACCGTTTAGAAGATATGTGTGGCCAAAATTTTGTAAAAATTGAGTTTTGAATAATAAATTGTAAATTTTAGTACAGAATGGCAACCCTAAATATTTACCAGCTATATTTTGAATTATTGTTAAACTCGATAACGGGTGGGGTTACAGAAAAAAGTTCTTCTACGAAATTATTTTTTTTTGCAATATCTACCCGTGGTTAAAATTTTTTTATGCTATTTCAAACTGTGTAAAAGTTTTTGTAAACATACAGACGGACGGGCGGACAGAGTGAAGCTTTTTAGGCACGTTTTTAAAAATTTTTTTAAAAATGTGCTAAAAATACAAAATTCATTTGAAAAGAGTAAGACTTAATTTTTTAATATTTTAATTTGTCAAAATGTATTTATTGTGCAGTTATTATATTGCTATAACCGACAGCATCTTGACAGTTGCCACAATACTGTTACAACTTTTTTAATGATTGTATAATTTTTGGTTTATATAAATTATTTATTTCACTTATTTGACTTATTATGGTTTGTGACAGTATATTTATAATTTAATATTAATTTAAATTAATTTTTTTTTTAATTATTTATACTGTACTTTACTCCTTTCGATTATAAGACATATAATAATTGTTATAATTATTTTTATTATTATTATTTGTGTCCCAACTTTTCTTTTGCTTAGTTTTTTCCGTTTTTTGACATTTTCTTATTAAATAATTTTCACCAATTTTCCTTAAAAAAAAAGTTTCAAACAAACATTTAAAGAATGAAATTAAAAAGGATTAAGATGAAGAAAATCTTAAGATAAAGAGTATGAGGTATCAAAAAGAAGTATTTGAAGGCTTGAATAAGAAACTTTTACGTAAAAAAAATGTTGTTGTTACTGTTGTTGAATATGGACCCAACAACATTATTTGAAATTTTATTATAAATAAAACGATTTTATTTGAGTATAAATTTGTGGGGTTGGAGTTTTGGAGAAGACAGAAAACACAAACAAATAAAGAAACAAAATTATGATTATGTTGTTTTATAATTTGATTTATACAAATAATAAAAAAAAAAACAGAAAATAATAACAAGGAAATTATAAGAAAATTAAAATGTTTTTATAAGGAAAATTATTTCTTTTTAAAATTTAGTGCTACATAAAAAAATAATAGAAATAAATAAAGAGTTTTTTTACTTTAAATTATTAATTATTTTGTATATATTTAAAATTTTTCAAACATTTGAAAAATCAAAATTTAATTAGAAATCCTTTCTTTGAAATATATTTCAACAAATTTTATAATTAAATTTTAAAAGTTTACTTTATGAAAAGGTGCTGTAAAATTTAATTTATTTAATATAATTGAAATTTAAAGTAAATGTGAGTAGAATATAATTACGAAAAACTTTTAATTTAGGCCCTTATTAATAAAAGTATAATTATTGAAACTTAACGCACTGGAAATTCTGAAAAGGTGTACCAGTATAGAACCAAATATATCTTAATAATAGATGGTACTGCCAGTTTGCAAAAAAAATATATTTCTTGTGAAAACCATTTCTATGCTGAAATCACTACTTATATACATTTGAAGTTTTAAATTCATTTTAAACATTATTGTGAATGATTTTATATGAAATAAATGATATTCAAGTTGGTATCATCATTTTAATTATTTTCATCTACTGATATAAGGCAATCCTTATTAGTTTATTGGAGTTTTAAAATGTTAGCTCAGAAATAATGAATGTTTGTTTAATGTTAAATAATTTTCGGCCAATATTTTTTTAATTTTACAATTTTTCTATTATTAATTTAGTGATATATTAATATTAGAAATCTGACCATAAATTCTTCAGAATTGTATGGTGCAGTGGTTAGCCAAGTAATTTGGGGTGTAAACAGATCTCGAACTCAGATCTTCGTTAAAAGATAAGAATTTAAAATTTTTATATTCATAAATTTTTGATTAATGAAAATTTTCAATATTTTAGGCTTAAAAGTTCTCAAACATTAAAAGGACTGTTACTTATACCAGCAATTTACTTTTATATTAAAACAGTAGCATATTCCCAAGATCTACCTAAAAGTTTTTGTTTTCTACAATTTAGGGGGCTAGTACTACTTTAATGAAAGTATATATTGAAAATAATATTTTTTTTTATTTTATTTTTTTTTAAGATTTTATTTTATATTTTTAAAACCAGAATGCAATAATTATTATAATAGATAATAATTAATGATAATAAAATTTTATTTTATATTATTATAATTGCACATTATTGTCTGAAAAAATATATATGTATAAATTATTATATTTATTGTGGTTTATAGCATGCTGCTAGTAATTAAAACTCTGAACAAAATTAAAATTATTTTATGTAATAATAAAATAAATTTTAATTGAAAAAAAACTCTGATTTATATTTTATTATGATTGTATTATAAAAAATCGTCAATTTTATTAATACAATTTACAACTTAACACTGTATTATCGCACATTATTATGTTAGTATAATAAACTTACAAAATACTATTATAAATTAAATAAAAATATATAATAAATAATATATAAAAGTTGCCTTTACGATATAATTAAATTTTTTCATTAACTCAAAAAAAGCGTAGTGTTTGATAATTATAATTTATAATTTATCAAACATGGAATACCGATGACATATAGAATCTTTACAGAATGCATACATATTATATTGCACATACATGAACTTTTATTTTCTACTTGAAAATTAAATAAAAAATTCATTTATCAATTAGCTTGTCAATTGTTTGGTGTTATTTATAAATGTATTTATTATAGCAGTTAATTAATACGCATTACGCAATAATAAAATTTATATAAATATGTTATGTACCTATAATTTGATAAATTTTTTTGGCGAAATTTATATGAGCCTATATTTTCCTCCTTTTTCTTTTTTAGCTGAATTTTATGTTGATATATAATATATAACTTGCTATAAATATATTTTGAATATCAATTATACATACAATTCACTATTATATCCAATTTATAGCTATTTAAATGTTTTCTTCTTGAATTTTTTTTATTATATTTTTTTTCAATGCATATACAATATATAATTATAACTCTATTTGTCTATTTTTTTGGGCAAAATATATTATGTGATGTAACGACATATTCAATGTATGTACTCGTATTCTGTAGCTATTTATATTGTATGATTGGGTCTAATAGAGTTTTGCTTTTCAAGATTTATTAACGTATTAATTGAAATCTGTGGAAAAATTCAACGCATAGGTACAGATACGCATAGAAAATACTTTGCCAGGCCTTAACTTTGATTTTTAATAAAATTTCATACTTACTTGTTTTTTATTCGCATCATTAATCTTAAAAACTATGAAAGGACGACAAGTGTAAAATAAGTGAATTGGTGTCATATGCCTGTTTTTTGAAAGATGTTTCAAGAAATGGAACAAAAAATATTAGAGAAATTTTAAAAACTCTTTTTCATCAGAATTTAAATTCAAATTAAAACATTATAAATTTAAGGTGAAAAAGGTTAATTAATTAAAGCTTTATAAAAATAAGTATTTCAATCAATTTTTGTCTTCAATATTTAATTTTTTCAGTAAATATAAGTTAAATTGAAGCATTTTTTACTCAAAAATAAAATGTTAGTCATGCAAATGACAAATACTAAAAACTTTGATAGTCATTATTCTAATTTTGACCGGGGTGGTCTTAAAAAAATATTTAATATACCTTTCGTATAACTTTAACCACTAATATTTAATTTAAGTTTTTTGTCAACGTTTTATTAAGTGATTTTACGTGATCAAAATTAAAAGTTCTAGAGTCTAACTTTGACCATCAAGTTTTTTAGGCATATAAAGAAAAAGTTTTTTCAAATTATTTTAAACTAGCTAATACCCGGTGCGCGTTGCTACGCCTCTCAATGGAGGTTTAATTGAAGTTGATGTTACTGCAAAAAGTTAACACAAAAATTACACACGGTTATCACATGTAAATTTTAAAATGTATGAAAGCAATCTTTTAAAATGATTTTCTAGGATTATTCTAGTAATTTTTGAAACTTCTGTAATTCAAAGCAGTACAAACTACTTTCCAAAATTTGACGTAATTTATTTCCAAAAAATTTTTTTAGACCAAACGTAGGACCGACTATTAACAGACTCAACTCCATTTTCAAGTTGCTTCACACATAAAAAAATCGGTCAAATCGTTTCTAATTTAGAGTAAAGTATTAAAAAAACTTATAAAAAGCTGTTGGGCCGCAATGGGTTAATGCAACTCAACAAAACTTTTTTAGGGCTTTCTTTTAAGCCAAAGCAGCATTTCATAAAATCGGACAAAATTCCGACCCAAAATTTTTTTTGACCACCCGTCGGCCCGACATGGGTTAACAAATTCCAAAACTGTTAATAGTGTCAACTCAATTCTCAAAGAGCATGACGTATCAAAAATTTGAAGTCAATCGGTCAAACCGTTTTCATTTTAGAACAAAGAAGTTTAAATACTTGCACCACAGCCCCAACTTGGCGGTCCGTTAGAGCAAAATTTTTGGGCCACGATTTCTTTCCGTACCCAATAACCTCTATATACAAATTTTCATGAAAATCGGCTGGGCAGTTTAGGAGTCTATTCGCTACATACAAACATACATACAAACAAACATTCCCTTTTATATATATAGAAGATGTGGTATAAGCTACATAATCGAGCCCATATTTTAATGCAAATTTGACTACATTTAATTGATCCATTAAAATATTATATCATTTTTAAGTTTAAAAACGGTAAATGTTAGAAATGTTAAGCACGACAGCTGTGGCTTGGTCGCTATCTGCGAACACGACGGCTGCGGCTCGGACGTTATCTGTTAACACAAAGGTCGCGGCGTGCGCTTTGCATGTCTATCCGAAATCGGACGCTCCAAGAATGCGCGCGAAAGAAATCCCATGGGACTTCTGACATGTCACCCTCCTATACATTTAAGTTTTTCTGATTCGTAATTTGCAATGTTTTGCTTACGTAATTCAGTCTAATTTCTTGGTTGGAATTTTCGTACAAAATTTTGGTTTTCAATTTAATCTTGTGGTAAAATTTTGCAATATTTTTGTTTTATTTCACTTAGTAATATCAATGAAAGTAATAAATTATATTGAAATTTTACTTTTTAAAAGTCAAAAAATTAAATTTACTTTGGTTTTTCTTCTAAAATAATTTTCAACATTTAATAAAAATTTTTCTACCATACTGGAAAATAAAATTAATGCGCTGAAATTCGGAATAATTTTTTTAGAATTTATATAAATTAATATTAAAATTATCAAAAATTTAAGACTCCCTAATTTAATAGCTGAAAAAATTAACTTTTAGAAATACAGGTACAAAGAACACTCTCGTTTCGCTCTCTACACGTAGCTATCTGTCAAACTAAGTTAAATGTATTGAATTATTCGAAAGTGTTTACAATAGACGCATCCCTGACGCAACCATTACGTAGCCATTAAAAAAGTAGTTTAACTTTTAATTTTTCGCTTTCTCTACGTATTCAAATGTCAAATAATTGAACGGTATAGTGTCAAATAAAAAAATATATTGTCAGAATAAAGAATTAGTAATATTTTTTGTCTTTAAATTCAAAATTGCTATACAATAAACTTTAAACTATTGAATATTTTTTAATGAGAGTTGTTAGATTTGTGGTAAAAATTATGAATCGTTATGGAAAATATTTTTGTGTCGCCTGGTTTTTATAGGAGGTTGTCCAAAACTGTAAACTTACAATATTAATACACCTGTTATTCGAAAACCTGCTCAATTTTTTTTGAAATAATAAACAAAAAATAAAACAGTAAATAATTTTTATTATTACATAAAGTTTATTTTTTAATTCAAAACTTTTTATGTAACAAGTTTTTGTTTTTGGAACTGCGGTAGCTCTCTTTTACCTTCTATACAGATATTAGTAAAATTAAAAGAGTAATATCCGACATTACAGCTATAGATATTTCAGTCCAAATAACCGGCATCATCTGAAAAAAAAAAACATAAGACAAATTAAGAATTAAATATATATTTGAAGGAAAACAATGAAACAATGAAAAACTTAAAATAACAAAAAATAAACGAAAAAAATGAAGGTCACTATCCAATGTATGAAAATGTGAACTCGAATGAAATTCATCCAAGATAAATGGTTTGAAAATTTATTTTGATTAAATTTATTTATAGATTTTTCCATTGTTTTATTTGAATACTCTTGTTCTATCTCCTTTTATTCCATTCCATTTAATACAAGCTACTAAATATCCATTCTTTGATAGATTTTGAGCATTAAGGTTAAAGTTAAAAAAATGTTGTTACTTATAATTAAATTCATTTAATTGATGGCGGGATGCGGAATTAGAAGAATAATGAATAAGTAAATTAATTTCTATAGAATTGACTAATGGTTTTATAGCTCTTAAATTCATTTTCTATGCCAATTTTTAATGAGATCAATAGTGAGTATCTAGTATTTTAATAATCAATCGATATTAATGATGTTGGAAGATAAATTAATGTTTTGTGGGAATTGTTTTCCAAAGTGTGTTATTTGGAATTATTTTAAATAAGAATATGGAATTAAAAATTAAAAAAGTAGATGCGAACTTTTGGAGCATGGTCCTGATGCAATTGATTAATTAGACGTAAATAATTAGAGTTGAAATTTTAATAAATAAAAATTGAAAATTGAAAAATAGAAAATTGAAGTTTGAAAGTTTAGAAATTATAGTATGCAGTTGGGAATTAAATATTTAAAATTATTTCCATTAGAATACTTACAACAAACTATTTCCATATTCAAGTGAACACATTTGTACACGTTGCGTGCTGGGATCTTTCTAAAATAATTAACTTATTGAATGTTTCAATCAAATTATCTGGTATATGTCGTTCTAATATCATTGTACGGTTTTACTAAGATCCTTTTTGTTATGTATCTTGTAAGTTTGACTTTGGCATAAGGATTTGAACAAGAATTACAATGTTTCCAATCGTTGTATGCTGGTCTTCTCTAAGACCAACTTTAATAGCATTTACAATGTAATTAAGCTATTTCTTTAATTAGCTGCTAGTGATAATCTTCCCAATTGCATTTTCACGAACATTTATTACTATATAGATGGTAAACTTGATTTAAATGTAATTTCCCCGGTCTTTCTTCTCCCCATCATACTGGACATGGTTATTAAACACTAACTTCAAAAGTAATTAATCGACTGCAGAGTATTTTAGAGTAGTTGCACTGTTAACAATATCCACGTTTGTCGTTACCATAAGCACGAAAATTTCTAATCAGCATCTGTTAAGAAAAATATAGATTAAAATTAAATAAGTACTTAAATGATTATATTAAAGTATGTAGTTTTAATATATTTAAAATAATTATTATGAATTTATTTAAAGTCTAAAAGTCATTATATATTCTAAGATTTTTTTAGCATTTTCCCAGATGAGGTTGCACTGATTCAGCTCATTTATTATGATGCGCCTCCAGATGTTATTTGGACTCCCGCGTCTTCTGCTTCCTTAGTGGCTCCACTCCAACGCAATACGGCTTATGTTGTTCTGATATTTTCTTAGCGTGTGGCCAATCCACCTCCATTTCTTCTTTCTCAATTGCCTCAGTATGGGTTCCTCTCCTGTAAGTCTCCATAGGTCTTCGTTGCTTATTCTGCTGGGCCAGAATATCCTGCAGATTATGCGCAGACAGCGGTTAATGAAGACTTGTACCTTCTGGATGATATTGTTGGATATCATCCATGTTTCGCTTCCATACGGTCTTTACGCAAGCATTGAAGATCCTTATTTTTTTTTTCTCGGAGATTTGGGTGTTCCTCCATACTGGGTACAACCATCCGAATGATGCCCTTGCTTTACTAAGTCTGTTGTCCACATCTGCCTCCGCACCACCATTAGTAGTAATATTCTAAGATTATATTCACTATTATAAAAATATTAAATCTTTAAATAAATCTGTAAAAAAACATTTTCTATCAAACAATGAGTTATATGAGATAATGCTGATGGGTGTTAGACCCCTAAATCCCTTTAAAATTTATTAGAAATAGTAAAACTACGTTTAAAATAATTTGAACAATGAATTCAAAGAATTTAATAATTTCATTAAATATGTTAAGTTTATTAAATTTTTTTTTAAAGAAATGGTTATTTAATGTGCAAAAAATTTTTATAATTTTCAAAAAACTATTTTATAATTGGTTCATTAATTATTGCATAAAAACCATTAAATATATTTTATAAATTTTTTCATTATAATTTATAAATTAAAAAAATATTTATATCAATTAAATTTTAACAAAATTCACAAGTAAGTGATTGTATAAAATTTATATTTTAAATAGAAAGTCAAAATATTAAACTTTAATATCCAAAAAATAATATTTAAAAATTATCAATTATTATTATTTTTCATTTATACAAAATAATTAGTTTTTTTCCTACTAAAACTGATGTCAGGATGAGAAGTAGACAGTTTAAATTTCGATTCGATCGAACTTTAAAATTTCCAAAAAAAAAAACCACAACCATTGAATTTATTTTTATATATATATGCAAGTGCTTTAAATTTTAAATTGTGCATTTATTATTTTTGTACTAAATATATTTGTTGCCATCTAAATTTAATTACTCCTTGAATTGAAATTATTACATATTAAATTTAATTTTATGAAATTATAAAACCACGATGAGGCAATGAATTTTAAGAATGAGTTTTAAAACAATTTTAAAAATTACTTTAAAAACTTTTAAATTCAAAAATTAATAGTATTTGATTTGAATTTTTTTTTTGGAAAAATTTTCAACTTTGAACTACAATATCTATAAAACGGCAGCACCTGTCGTTATCAAATAAAGGTTAGAATATTTTCCAGACCGTTATCTTAATTAATTGCTTTAGCTGAATACATATATTTTGATCAGATTGGTAGATATAACGGTTTTCGTAAAACAGGCTAAAATAACAAGGATACTTACAAATGTCCTTTTCGTCCTTAAAGGATAATATGTGCCATTAAACCTATATGAATTGGAGTACCTGAATACCTCCCACACACCTCCCACCATCTAAGAAGTGTATTTTCGAAATTAATAACGCTAGAAACCTAAAATTTAATGCAAGGCAGTTCTGTCTCATTTAATTTTATCTTTCACATGCCTCATAAGACCCAATAAACACATCTGTCAGAGTGTAATGTTTAGTTAATGTTCCTGAAATGGGTTGAAGTGGGGGTTCGTGTACTTGTCAATTTAATTAGTCAGGTGTAGGGTATTACTAAGTCGGTTGCATTAACTTATTGTTGTTTCATTACTTGTTTTTGCTTTGTTCTATTTTTAAGAACTCAGCTAATGCAATAGCTATACAAGCAAGGTTTCTTTTGCTCAACATTTTTGCAATAAATTAATATTGGGCCGTAATATAGTGTTGTGTGTGGATGAACATAAAAAATATTGTAGAATATATTGAGCAATAATATTGAGTGTGAGTGGGTCGCTTTAAAATAAGTTTATTAACATTTTGAAAAAAATTTATGGAAATAGTTATTACTATTTTCAATTCGCAACACATTTAATTTCCTTAACTGAAGGATCAGTAACAATTACTTAAATACAAGTTGTTAACTGCCCATTAACTTATTAATTATATTATATTAATTTTCGTCAAAAATAAACATAAAATATTTTACAATTTGCCTTATTTAAACAGAATATAATTTACTGCCAATTGTCATTTTTACTTCTAATATTTCAAACTGTCAATTTCAAATAAATGAAACACATTCAAATGTCATGTTACAGTCAACTTTACATCAACTTAGTAAAAATTTTCATTAATATTTTTATACCCGTGCATACATATATGACATCGGGTATAATAAAATTACTCCTCCGTTTGTAATGCATTGATCTAGAGGAGCTGGTACATATCATCAGATCAGCATCGAAAAGTAAAAAAGAATTTTTTCAAAACTAATTATACTATGAGGATGAAAATTACAAAAATTTAGTTTTAAAATGAATCAAGCACTTATATGAAGTTTCAAAATGTTACGGCTTCATTTTTGGGAGGCTGCCAAACAACTTCTTTGCACCAATGTGAATTTCTTCAAAACTAATTATACTATGAGGATGAAAATTACACAAATTTAGTTTTAAAATGAATTTAACTCAAGCACTTATATGAAGTTTCAAAATGTTACGGCCCCATTTTCGGGCAGCTGCCATACAAAGTTTTCAATTCAATAACTGTAAATCTAATGAAGTTACGAGATTAAAATTAAAATTGGGTAGATAAAGTAATAGGGCAAGTTACTTGGTAAAGTTGGATATAACTCGGATCAACTTTTAGGGTGGGCCAATTTTTTTTTTTTTCACAAAAATTATTGGATAATGAGTTAAATTTTTTATACCCGTATGACTATATAGTCAAAGGGTATAATAAATTGTCATCGCTATTTAAATCCAGCTATTTTGGTCGATGGGTTGGGGTAGCTACCATATAACTTCTTTTTTTATATGAGTATTACTCTGTGCCTATTGCAGCTGCGTGTCTAAAATTTTTCCAAAAGTAGTTTAGTTTTATGGCCAAAGTTTCTGCAAAATTTGGTTGTTCTACTGCTGTGGACTGGAATAGCTGCCATACAACTTCTTATTTTATATGAGCTTCCTTTATATGATTTTAGGTAATAATCTAATGAAGCTGGGTGTCTGAAATTTTGCTAAAAATACATATATATACAATGACATAATGTAAATATTACGGTCATACGGGTATCCCAGAGTTCACACAGTCTACTCTACTACACTCTTTCTCGTTTCAATTAATTTCCTTTTTTAAATTTTTTTTGTAATCTATAATTCTATATAATCCTTAAGCTGTTATTAAGGGAAATAAATAATGGTTAGTGGGTATGCAGGGGTATCTAAAAGTTGACAAGAGCAACTATAATTTTCCTCGTTTTGAATAAAAATTAAATATGAAAAATAATTTAATATTAAATTTTAAATTTTGTAAACCATTAAACAGACAACCACAAAAAAAGTACATTTTAATTTAATTACACGATAATACTATAATTGATGTGTATAAATTATCATTTTCTCATTATCTTTATCTAAATATTAACAGATACTTATATTTAAATGTTTACAATAACGCTATTTATTAATAAAGTAATTTAATCCAAAAAAACAATTGTAATAATCATAATAATATACAAAATTAAAATCATATAAAATATAACATTTTCATTTTACTCTTAGATCTGACATTTCCATTTGTTCAAATAATTTCGAAATAAAAAAAATAAATTTTCAATTATATATTCATACATTTGAAATGAATTAATTTTCCGGTTTGATGAACTACACCTGAACTTTTGGAAATTGTGTTAATTAAATAATTTTTGTTTTAAAACAATTTTTTTTAGATTTTGTTATATGAGTAAGAATAGTGCTACAATTTAATAGTTTTAAAATTAAGGTACTAAATTAGTAGTGAAAAAAGGAGGGTTTTTAAAAAAGCACATTTCCTAAATTAAACAATGCTCTATATCGAGTTTTGGGTAAAAAATATTGAAAAGTTTTTGGGAATTTCTTAGAAATTTTTTCCAATTGTTGAGACTTCAATTTTGCATCAGATCGAGCTGTCAAAAAAGTTGAAGGTGCTTAAAAATAACAAATTTTTTAGTTTTTGAATGGTAATTAAACTAATGGGGCGTCACACAAGAATATTTTATTAAGTGACTCATACCTATTTCAAACTAAAATCATCTGACTTTCGCAACACGGTAAATTTAAACATTATACGACATAAATACATATTTACTTAATTAAGGGTTTTTTCTAGCTTTTGGGGGCTGTAGCTTCGTAATGGGTGGAGTAAAATAAAAAAGTCGTCCCATTAAAGAAACCTATCTACAGTTAAAGTTTTAGTGATTTATTTCCTATGGTGTAATTAGTGTAAAACGCATTGAAACGCCAGGATAGACAGGCTCACTGACAAACGGAGTGATGCAATATATTTTTTTATTTTTTCGAAATGTGCTAAAAATCTGTAAACTTATGACTGACATGTAAAACTGATAGTGTAGCATAAAAGTGTAAACTAAAATTAATTTTATAAAAAAAATTAATTAAATTTTTTGCATGATATTTTATAATCCATCATCATAATAATAATAATTTTGTATTAATAGTGAAATTAAGAATATATTAAAACATTTTTATTACATTAATCTCAAAGTTTATAATTTAAAATATCTAACATTGCGGAACTAAATGATCGTGTGCCATGTGCTATATGTGACATGCCATTTATGTATAATTCTGTTGGTATAAGAAAGTTTCAGTTGTTCGTAGCTTAAAAATTGCTGTAGAAACAGTTTTTTTTATCTCTATTTAAAAAATCACATATATGCATCAGTGTTACTTAAATGCTAATTCCACTTAGCTATAGAGTCTGACCATTTACACTGTTTTCAGATACCTGGTAGGAACGAACACCCCTTCTAAAGAAAAAAACATTTAATGCCTCCACTCAAAGTTTTCGAATATGAAAGAAGGAGTTCGACGGATGCTCGTACCTACTGTGTTTAATTGTTTAAACAGCGCAGCACGGCTTATAGAAATTCGTTTGTTATGTGGATGTCGAGATTATGGAACCATATTCCTTCCCATGTGATTTCCCTAAAATTGTTAATTCGCATTTGTACTGCTTAATTAAATTTAGAAAGAATATTAACATTTACACCATTTATCCTACATAATCCATTATCCCAATTCCATTTCCTAAAGTTTCCGTTCCTGATTTCCATCCTCAAAGGGTGTGATTTTTGTGTGTTAAAGTCATACACTACACAATGGAGCTGCGTACAGTTACAATGAGTGGCTTTTAATGCTTTCCATAACCCTCGTAAAAAAAAATTAATCCAATAATTTTATTAAGTTTTACAACTTTCTTACTAACAATATTCTTGAAAGTGAAACTCCTGCAGTTGCTTTCCGTAAAGTGTTCTTGAAGCGGAACTATATTAACTATATTATTAACATTTAAAAGTAATTTAACATAATGAAAGTATGTAATACATACTATATAGTAATTGTTGGTTTTATTTTTGATGGTGGCCATAGCACCGGAAAACATGAAGATAAGTTACAGTAGCGTAACATATAAGTGTTAATTATTTTAAAAGTGATTTGTTTTATTTTTTAATAATACTTTAACACAATATGATGATGATAATGACGATGTGTTGAATAATATTAATGTGTATTTAACATTTTACAAACAAAACAACATTTTTGAAATTACATAAAATAAAATAAACATAATTGTAACAATTAGTTAAATATGCATTTTACAAAATGGATATAATGTTACTATATGTTTTATTATAGTTTATATGGTTTTATTAATTATGATTTTAACATTTTGTTCAATTATAATATGGTGTTTACCTACACTTAAGTACAACCAAACAAAAAAAAGAAAATTTATGCAATCTGTTGTTGTTGTCGAATAGTTTCACATTGTTTGATGAACAAGTTGATAATGTTAATTTTGTTTTTGATGCACAAAATAAATTAAATAAATGATTGTTCTTTGTTTCTATATCCGTCTGAACAATAGTCACGAGTACATATATTAAAATTGTTTCTCCGCTTGTGATGCTCAAAATTAAGCAAGTTTAAGATTATTCGATTATAGATATTTGAGGTTGCAGGGTACATATCTGTAAAACTAATAATAATTTAACATTACGCAGAAATGAAGGGGGGTTGGAGTACATATAGACTCAATATAGACTATTAAATCAATCAGAATCGACCTAGCTCTTTTTTGTAACTGTCTATCTCTATTTTAATAAAATAAAAAAAAATAAAAATATATATGTATCCGTCCATCCTTCTGGTTTTACGATAACTCAAAAAATAAACGAGCTGGGATTTTGAAATATTCACGAATTCATTTTTGAACAAGAGCTTACATCGCTACTGAAATGTAGGTGGATTGCTCTTTGTATTTGAACTGCAGATATACCTTTTAAAAATATGTTTCTAATAAAATAATATCTATAATAATAAGCTTCTTAAATTTTAAAATTTCTGGAATGTATAGGGTTGCTCAATTTTGGCAAAATTTTTGGCACCACATATCTTGTAAACGCTTACAGCTAGAATCTTGGAATTTTGGTAGAAGGCAGATCCTGAAAAGTTAGTAGAAGTCGGTTTTTTTTTGTCACGCCCCCTATTTAGAAGCTATAAGGGCTCGAAAATTGAAATTTTTCTATTTTTAAACACCTGTAACTTGAATACCAATTTTTTTGTTTTTTTTAATATATAAAATTTAAAGATCCAACATTATATTTTAACATATATTAAAAGTTTTTCTCAAATTTAAAAACGCTTCAAAATTGAAGAAAGTGTCTCTCAGTTTTAACCACTTGTGCTTAGGTAGTAAAATTCCAAATTTTGGTGTAATTCACAATTTAATTGAAAGTGAAGTTAGATTCTTGAGAAATTTGGCAACATTGACGAGCTATTAGGTTTTAAAAATTAAAAATTTGCTGTTTTTATAAGTAAGCAGTATCTTAGTCACCAGTGTATATAATTCCTTAATTGAACGTTAACATTGAAACTCCAATAATATATTTTAATAAAATAGCACTATATAATTTTGAAAATTTGCTTTTTTAATAATCCTTGGTTGTTTTCATCACTTGCTATTTATTTATTTATAAACTATAATTTATTAGTGAGTAATTCAGCCTTTCTTTTTCAGGTGTGACAGGTATTTTATTTTTATATTATGATATCAATCATATTGTTTTATTTGGTATGATCTGACCAGGTTTTCAACCCCAGACCAATACAAATTTATAAATTATAAAAGTTACAAAAATTTAAAACCAATAAATATTTTTATTTTATTATTAAAACTCAAAAAATCGGGGTCTATACAACATTGCAAAACAACCTTCCATAAACCACAATATATTAATAATTTATTAGATTGAAAACAAAAACTTATTAAAATGTTAAACACGTGCCAATAACTAACCGGCTTACCTTAAAACACAAATTTATAGAAATTAAAAAAAAAACGAGGAACATTATAGTTGCCCTTGTCAACTTTTAGATACTCGTGCATACCCACTAACCGTTATTTATTTTCCATATGCTATTATAAAATATAATAAATGCTATTATAAAAAAAAATATAAAAAAGTAAAATAGTTAAAAAAAAATTTAACTTATTATCCCATAATTTTTGCTTAAAAAAAAATAAATAAAAAAAAAAAAAATTAAATTTTTAATTCATTATACCATAATTTTTGCTTAAAAACAAAAAAAAAAACAACCATAAAAAAAAAAAATAGCCCACCCTAAAAGTTGGCCCGAGCGATGTCCAACTTTGCCACTTAACTTGCCCTATTACTTTACCTGCCCAGTTTTAATTTTAACCTCGTAGCTTCATTAGATTCACAGTTATCGAATTGACAACTTTGTATGGCAGCTGCCTGAAAATGGGGTCGTATCATTTAAACGCATCATTTAAATCATATGAAATCGTAACTCGAATTCGTTATCTACAAAAAAAAAAACAAACAAAAAAAAATTCATATAATTTCATGTTAAATACAAGATGCATAGCAAAATTTCAAATTTTTATATGAAAATATTGGAGTTAAAAAAGTTAGTTGTTCTAGAGCTACCCGAAGTTTTGGTCCAATCTCAACCAAAACAAAATAGGGAACCTAGAAATTGATTGAAAAATATTTTGTGAAAATTTCAAAACTGTAGCTCTTTTAGTTTTTGAGTTATCGTGCTGACACATAGACGGACGGACGGACGGACGGACAGACACACATAGCTAGATCGACTCATTTTTCGATTCTGAGCCGATACGTACCCTTGACACTATATCTAGCTCGTTTAGATCGATGCGTTACAAACGGAGGAGCAAATCTAATATACCCGATGTCATATATGTATGCACGGGTATAAACAATATTCAATTGTTTTGTTCTTGAATAAAATATCCTGGCCGGTTAAATATACGAGACAATGTTTAACAAATATTTTATTATAATTCTATTGTTTTTCGAAGTTTATATACTTATGCTTAGTTAATTTTAATTTAGTTGTTATTTATTTTTTGTGCAGTTATGAATTCTTGTAATATTTTTATATTTTTCATATTTCTATATACAAATGTTCAAAGCAGACATGGTAAAATGATTACCACTTTAAAATAGTTTTTAGAAAATTTAACATTAAATTAATAATTTTTTTTTTTATTATATTTGTAACATTTTTTATTTAATTTTATAATTTATTTAAGCATTTTTCATATTTCTATTAAACTATATTTAATTTTAATTTCAAGATGTTGTTTATCTTAATCATACGACATGGTTAAATGAATCAAAAAATTGTATAATATTTGGATACTTCGGACAATCGATAACGCTTATAATAAACGGCTTTAACGAAAACTATTCTTTTGATTGGTTTTTATATAAAATTGGAACGCAAACATATTCTAAAACTTTAAAATTTGAAAATGAGGAAAAACATTATATTCAGCACAATAGTACATTTACTCAGTTAACAATAAGAAATTTATCATGGGAACATACAGGAATATATAGTACATATTATTCAGAAAAAAGTGTTTGGCCAATATTCACATTAATAGTTGGTAAGATTTATATTAAATAAAATTATTTAATTTTCAAAAAATAAAGTTTTTCAAAAAACATTAAAAACCAAAAAGTGTTTGAAAAGAAGATTGGAAGTTAGCCTGCTTGGGTTGTTGAGGAATTCTTTAACCCTAAATCATTAAAATCAGTGTCACATTACTTTTTTAGGTAATATATCCTGGAGTTAAAACTCCCCAGGTGACTTATGACTAGAAAATATCAACTTTCGAATACATGAATTCATAAATAATATGCATAAATTGAAAATTTTGATTCTGTAATTAGTCGTAATATGCTTCGTAATGTACAATCACGCATAGACTCATATCGTCCTAAATATAGTTCGCATATAGTTCGCTATAGAATTTCAGAAAATTTTTCATTATAAAAATAAAATTTAACTCTCCTTTTGAATTTTGGCTTTATTCTTTTTAAAATGCAATTTAATACTTAATCACATCTTTTGAAATATAACAAGGCTCACTAGGGGACTTTATACTTCGGAACTTTGGTTCTTTGGCCGTTTTTTTAAAATATCAAGAATTCTTTAACGCTACTTATATTAAACATATAGTGAAATTATAAAAAAAATAAATAAATTTATAAAAATATACTTTTGTACTTAATAAGACTTAAACTAATTAAAAATACCTAATTTTCATATTCCCAGATAATGCAAATTATAATGGTTTGTTTGTACCAAGAAAAATTTATTATTTTCAATATTCAGATGACAAAAAACGTGTCACTTGTGCGGTACCTAGTTTTCAAAAAGAAGATATTGTATTTGAAATTTGTGAAGATTATGATAGATATTCATGTTTTAATTCTACATCTATTGTAAACGCAGAGGAAATTATAGAAAAGCCAAATTATAGGAATGGCTTTGTTAAGTATATTTTAGAATATTCTTATGAGGAATCAAAAGACTTAACATGTCATCAGCCATCTGCAATTCTCGGTTTATTGCCAGTTATCAATGTTTATATAGGACCTTATCGCGATTATTTTCTGTTGAAAGCTAAAAACTTTAATATCGATTTCGAAAATAATGATATAATTGAAATACGAAATGAAAATGAACTATACTTAGATTGTATCGCATTAGATGCAATGGTTAGTCATCAACGTCCATTGGAATGGTATATAAATGATCATTTGATTGATAAAAATTCCAAAGATGAAGGTAAGTTACTTTTTCTAATTCAAAATATATTTTATTAATTATACTTTATATGTTTTTAAAAGGTTATCATATTATTAAGACGGAAAAAGTAATATTCAATACGAAATATACTATTAGTACACTAATAATTTCAGCTAGACTCAGTAAAAACAGGAAAACTTTCAGTTGCAAAGCAGAGTTATATGATCTTTCTCCATCAAATCAAATAATGCATTTTAGAAATGTCTCTGTAATGTTTAAAAGTAAATTTAATTGATAAATTTGGATATTTTTATATAAGTTCTTACGTACATTTTAGATGCGATACGTCTCAGTTATTCTGCATTGAATAAAAATTCAAAGGATGTTAAAATATATGCAAGACCGGAATTATCAATTACATTTCTAATTAAACGTACGGATGACAGATTTTTATTTCATTGGTATAAGTTTAAAACAAATATGATGGATCCCATTAAATTAAAAATGACGGAAATCAAAAACAAATATTATATGAGAAATAAAAATCATTCTTTAACTTTAAAAATTGCAGATCTATCTAGCGAAGATACTGGATATTATGGCTCACTTAATTCTAAAAATTTTATCGAACTTATTGTAGCTGGTATGGTATTTTTTATATTTTTATAATTATGAAACAATCGTTTTAAATTTTTACTACAAATAGTTGTTTTGAAAAGCATTTTTTAAAACATAACTGTAATAAATAAATTAATACAATAATTATACCAGTGCGGACAGTAGCACATTTTAATTATATCTATGCATATCTATTCCGATTTACATATATGATATAGATTCAAGGGTATGAATATGATCAGTATCGAATATTAAATCGATTTAACTAAGTGTGTCTGTTCACATGTCTGATCGTTCGTCTGTCAACACGAAAAGTCAAAAAAATGAAATGCCTCACAGTTTTCTTATAGCCTTCCTATTGTTTTGTGTTGAAATCGATCCACGACTTCGCTTACATATTTTTTAATATTGTCACACTACGAATGTTTTTTAATTATAAATCGGTTAAGTATAATATTACAAGCTTATCTGTAAAGTTGGGTATTTCTCCGGATATCATTACAGTTAGAAGGATGAGAAGGTTGAAAATAAATTCGTAAGTTAGCAGAATATGAGTTTTTAAATATTTTGAACATGTTTTTAAAAAGCGGCTACAAAAAGCCCTCGCTCCGAAAGCTGTGAAACTAATCTGGTAATGAGGTTTAAATTTAAAATACACAAGTATAAGTAATTGAACGATTCCGTTGATAAAAATGCAAATTAATTGAGTCAACTTTCTTATTTTAAAAAATTTTTAATTTTATCTCAAATTTTATTTTATAAGTTATAAGTGTCAATCCCAAATTTGGTCTAAATTGCATTTTTCAATTTTATATTCTTTTAAAGATGTGGTATTTATTAGTCATACACAATGGTTAAAGGAGTTCCGAACTATTCAAATTTTCCGAAAAATAGGAGAAACAATTACCTTAATTGTTAGCGGTTTCAATGAAAAATATTCTTTTGATTGGTTTAAATACGAATATAAGGCAGAGGCGGATCTTACAAAATTAAAAAACGATGGCAAATATTACATTGAAAATTATGGAGAAACTTTGAATTTAACAATTACAAATCTATCACGGAAAGATAATGGAAAGTACACTACATTTTATTCAAAAGAAAATAAATGGGTTATATTTGAACTTGTAATTTCAAGTAAGTCTTCTAGTGTTTTTAATAGATAATAGAAATAACTTCTGTCTTCCAATATTTTACAGCTTTTGAACCATTTTTAGTACAAAATATATATTATTTTTCAAATTCATTAAACACAACCCACAATAAAGTTGGATGTATGTATACAAGAGGTTATTTTAAAAATGTCACATTTAAAGTTGAAGAGAAGAATGGTGAATTTGATTTCATTTCTAATGAATATATAAAAGTTGTTAATACAAATGTTGAAGGCATAAATTGGTTTGAAGAATATTATTTTGAATACCCGTATATAGAATCTAAAAATATTTGTTGTTCTGGATTAAGAAATGGTAAATGGCTGGATTCATACCCAATAACTGTTTTATTAGTACCATTTCTAGACAATTTGACAAATTCTGTTACAGTAACTTTTAAAGGTAAAATTTACAAGTTAGGATTATTTTTATAAGATTGTAATTTTTCTTTATTATGTCAAACTAAAATTTGCAAATTTGAACTCTAATAACTTAGATAAACTGAACGCTTCTTTGGATATAAATATTTCGAACGAAACAAGATTACCTAATCCAACAACTATAACTCCTGCTCAAGATAACAAAACTGTTTTACAAACCCAGAACAACACAGTTTTACCTAATCCAACAGCTAAAACTCTTGCTCAAGATAATATAGTAATTTGGTTAATAATTATAATAATAACTTTACTTGGAATATTTTTGTTTCAACTTTTGCGAAATGTTACAAGGAAACTTTGGGTTAGTATTTACCTCTAAGAGTGATATATATATTACATTAACTTTTTAGATATATTATGTTTCAACTATTTAAATTGTATATTTTTATAGGAAAAAGGAAACCGAAAAAAAACTGATAAGTCTATGTTGGATGAAAACTGCGATTTACAAGTGCCATTACCCGTTTTTATTCTAAATTTACGATACGATAAGAGGCTGGAGTTCCCAAGGAGTAATCTAAAACTTGGTAAACTACAATATTTTTCTGTTAAGAAAAATCAAAAATATTCAGTTTTTTATACTTACTCCTAATATAGGCAAATGTTTAGGATATGGACATTTTGGAATAGTTCGAAAAGCTGAAGCATTAAGCATAGTCAAAAACGAAGGGAAAACAATAGTTGCTGTGAAAACTATTAAAGATTCTAATAATATCGAAGCTCTACAATGTTTAATTTCCGAAATGAAAGTAATGGTTCATGTTGGTAAGCATTTAAATGTTGTCAACATTTTAGGGGCGATCACAAAACACATTGACAAAGGTAAAACTTTTTTTTTCAAAATTAATTAAAAATTAACATATCTAACAAATTTATTTTGGTTATTTGTTTTAGGAGAATTAATGATAATTTTTGAATATTGTTGCTATGGAAACTTGGAATTATTTTTAAGGAAAAATCGGAAAATATTTGTTTGTCAAATTGATCCGAACACTGATAAAATCATGGATAATGATATTGAATTACTTAATGGGTATTTGAAAACGTTTTTTTTTTAAACAAATTTGACGATGTTTCAGAACCTTCATAATGAGGATTATGTCGTTAAATTTTTATTGTACAGTTTCTAAATTTACCATAATCTTAAAAATTTAAATTCTCTTATATGTAAACTTAATATTCCATTCCAACAGGGAATCTGTAAATAATGGATTAGAACAATCAGAAAATGGAGACATCTCTCCAAGTACGCCAGAAAATTCTTCTTCATTAAACGGTGATATTAATTCATCTCATACACCATATACAACTTTAACAACAACCGATCTAATAAGTTGGGCTTATCAGATAACACTTGGTATGGATTTTATATCAAAACGTAACATAATGCATGGTGATTTAGCAGCTAGAAATATCTTATTGACAAATGACAATATTGTAAAAATTTGTGATTTTGGTTTGGCTAAAAGAATTTCCAATCAATATGGCCATTATATTAAAAAGCAACAAGATGAATTACCATTGAAATGGTTGGCTATTGAATCCCTACAAGATTTAATATTTAGTATTCAATCGGATGTTTGGTCTTTCGGTATTGTTTTATGGGAGTTATTTTCATTAGGATGCTGTCCATATCCAGGTGTTAATGCTGGAGGTGCAGAATTTTTAAATAAATTGAAAAACGGATATCGTATGGAGAAACCAAAATATGCTAATACATATATGTGAGTTGTAAGTTTTTATTTCAAAATTATTTTTCAACAATTATTTTCTTTTAATTACAGTTATGAAATAATGCTTAAATGTTGGGAATCAGTTCCATCTGATCGTCCTAAATTTTCTAAACTACAAATAGAATTAGAAAATTCTTTAAGAACTGATGTTTATATGGTATAAACAAATTAAAAAAAACTAAATTTCCCATCTCTTTTATAATTAATGGTTTGATTTTAATTTTAGCGTTTTTCAAAAATGAACGAACCTTATGAGAAAGCCAATAAAGAAAACCATTTAACAGCTAATGAAAGCGATTATATGGTAATGACAGCTATTACAAATAAAATGATATCAGAATATGTGAACAGTGAAATTGTAAAGGCAAATATTCCACAAACAATGACAGAATATATATAGGACATAATAGATAACAAACAAGCCCATCAAACATTACTGCTTTGATAGTAACAAATTTGAAGAAACTGACAAAATATAACAAGAGATGATCATAAAGCTTAATAGCAAACTAATGGGTTTGTTAATAGCAGAACAGTCAAAAATTTAAACCAACAGATGTTTAAATTTAATGCGAATTGTTGCAAGTAGAAATAGGATTTTTTTTACGGATTCATGCATAGAGGTTATCAACAATACATCTAAACCTAAAGTTTAGATAAGGAATCACTTCGATTATATGAGCAATCAAAAACAAATTCTAAATATGTGTAAAAAGTGAAATTTCCATTTTGAAATTAATAAATAAATTAATTATGCTGATTAAAAGTTAATTTTTCATACAATAAAATTTTATTTATTTATTAATTTTTTTATTTATTTGTAGTTCTAGACAATAGTAAATATTGCCCGATAATATTAATACTTTGCCGATTTGACATTTGGACTGAAATTGTTGTAATATACACTATATTTTTTTATTAGATATAATCTGACCAGGTTTTCGGCTGAAGCTGCGTTAAAAATTATTATAATATTTTTAAACAATAATTTTTTAAAATTTTATTTCAAATTAATTATTTTTAACTTTTAATTAAATTTTAAAATTAATTAAATATTATATAAACTTTTTGCGAAAATAAGTTATGATGAAAGCGCTCTTATTAAAAGATTTGCTTCAAAGTTTGATAATCAAGTATTATGTAAGTTATAAGCTGACTCAAACTGTTTTAAAATACTTAAATTTTTAATGCAATAATTCACACAGTTATAAGCATTTATTAGAAATCAAAAATCAAGCAAATGACAAAGGAGCTTATTATAATTTGAATTCTTATTGATTTTTCGACAATTATTCCTTTGAAACCTTATTAATTTTTTTATAATATCAATTTAATTATATAATGATATTTTATAGATGAGATTAACATCTATACAATATATATATTTTTATTATTTATATACAATATACATATATAAAATTTGTATACTAGTTGTATATTTTCTCCTTTAAATATATTTAATCTTCTTTATTACAATTTTCCTTCATCCCAACAGGTAGTTTTATAATTTTATATTATTTAATGCTACTTTTAATGCTTCAAACACAGCCGAAGGTAAGACAAGGACAGATTATATGAATAATAAAATAATTATATTAAAATCCAATGACCTAAATATTAATTCAAACTAAAAGTTGTAAATGATTTTCTCATCTACATATTCCTATATAGTATACGTATACTGCGTAATATAATATTATGTACGAATATCACTATATATAGGTATGTGTTGTATAAAATGACTCTTAGTTAAGTATTTCTATGATCCTTTTTTTTATAGGGGAAATTATAGCGGATCCTTTGAATGCAAAATTTTATTCTTTTTGATTTTTATTTTTGATTTAGTAAAAGTTTGAATACTGCATTAATAATGATAAAGGAGTGGAATTATTATAAATGCATCTAATAAGATTAAAATAATGAATTTTTATTTTTAATGATAATTGCAATTACGATGTGATTGTACTAGATATATTCTAGGTGACAGTTAAGACTCTTAATAATATAACTGAAAAGTGCATTTTATATAAAATACCTCTACACGTTGTTTTATAATGAGATTTTACCTTGATGAAAATAATTAGTAGGATTATTAAAAAAGAATATTAAATAAAACAAAAGAAAGGAAATTAGATTAAGAATTTTGTTTTATTTTTGAATATTTTTTATTTAATACTAGCACTGTAGTATATATAGGTGTCTTTTGTTTTGTCAAGACACGGTTTATATTCTATTTTTTTATATTAACTGACTTTGTAACATTTTTTTAAATAAGAAGTTAATTTTAATTATATTTAGGGTTAATTAAAAGGAATTTTATTTTATTAATTATAAAAAAAAATAAAATATAATAAATGACGCCTAAAAATATGCAATAAATGTTAAACTATTGAACTAATAGAATATACATACTAACATTTTTTATTGAAAATAATTTTTTGTAATGATTTATTAATATAGTGTCTTTCAAAAAAATTATTCAAAATGAAAAATATAAATCAGAAAATAGTTAATTAACACAATAACATAGTTATTACATTATGCAAGTGACAGTATTAGCATATTATTTTTCATGATAATTAACACCCTTTTTATTTTTAAAGTATATTAGCTGAATTTTTTTGTTAGTATATTAAATTTAATAATTTATTTAATTTTAAACTAGGTAATAATGTAAGTTTTTTTTATATCGTAATGATTTAATTTCAATTTTTTATATATATGTACATTTTCGCAAAAAAAATTTTAATCTTATTATAAAATAAATTTATCAAATTATTTCAATTAAAAATATCTTAGTTATTTATAATTAAAATGTAATAAATTGATGGTAATTAAAACTTAAACTAAAACTCTTTTAAAAAATTCAATAAATTTCATATAAATTTACTCGAATAAGCTAAAATGTCATATTTCCCACATTTGCACATTTCGGAGAGTTATAATTAATTAGCTTAGTAAAAATTTGGGAACCTTTCCCATTGATCGGCTATTAGGACTTGAAAATTAAAACATATCAATAGTTAACATTTAAGCTCCAACATTACATTTCGCAATTGTTAACAGGTTTTCTTCAGTGCATTGGGATTATGTTCTAAGTGTTGATTTCATAATTAATAATGAATTGAACATATAACTAAATTATAATATTATCATTTATTTTTAAATATTTCTTTATAAAAATAAATGATAAAATACTCAGTGTGAAACATTATTGTAACATTTTTTTGGAAATGTTATTTTTTAAAAACCCTTGGGTTTTTCATCACTTGTTTTAAAATATAATCATAATTGTAAAGATCTTGAAAAACTAAAAATACTTCTGTAGTTTGGTACCGGAAGTCACAATCATAGTTGATTTATAATGAAAATTTTAAAATGTATTTTTCTCGATGAAATTTTTATGTGGGTTAGGCCACTTTGATTCTGAGTCCCTCATGTATTAATATATTTTATTAAATTCAGGAAGAAATTTTTTAAAATTTTAAGAAAAATTTTTAATATAATTCTGAATTAAAAAAATCCTTATAAACTAACACTTTATAAAGTTTATTATTAGATTAATAAAATAAATCTTTTTAAAATTGTAATTTATAATTCTATTTATAAATCTAAAAAAAAATTTAGAAGTAATTTTAAATTTAGTTTTTAATTTATAGAAAAAAAAAAGTTTGTTTAAAAAATTTTAAATTTATTAATTAAATTTTATACATTTGTGTTGTTGTGGTTAAAATTACATATTAAAAAAAAAAAATACATTCTGAATATTCATATAAAAATTATATATTCTGAATCATTAAAATAAAACTTAATGTAAATCAAATTCTTTTGTTTTTTTCCAGCATATAAATAAATGTTAATATATTTTCTTTTAGTATAAATTTAAATATTACATAAAATTTTCAATCTACATATATAAAAGCGAAAGTTTGTTTGTTTGTTTGTACGTAGCGTATAGGCTTCTAAACTGCACCTCAGCCGATTATCATGAAAATTTGTACATAGAGGTTTTTGGGTACGGAAAGAAATTGTATACTAAAAATTTTTCTCTAACGTACGGCCAAGTTGGAGTTTTTAAACTTCTTTGTTCTAAAATGAAAATGGTTTGAGTGATTGACTTTAAGCTTTCTATACGTGATGCTCCTTGAGAATTAAGTTGACACAATTTACAGATTTCGAATTTGTTAACCCATGTCCGGCCGACAGTTGATTAGAAAAAATTTTGGGAAAAAGTAGTAAAAAAGTAGGTTTGGGAGGATAATGGGTTTCTGGGCGAAAGATGTCAATTAAATTAATATTTCTGCGCATTATTAATAATTATGAAAAGTTTTAAGTGAAAATATTGTGTTCATTTTTTTTCAATAATATCAACTTAAATTAAGCCTCCTAAATGATATAAATACCATATTACTGAAATACAAAATTATTACGTAATGCTATCACATGATTAAATTGTATGTAGAATTCATTTGATCAGTTCTAATAAGAATATTTTTAACACTGTTCCGACATACACATATATAGTCAGGCTGTTAGCCTTTAACAGTAAACAGTTAGCACATAGAAGTTACAGTAAAGAAAAAAAAAAATCTTTTTTTTCAAAAGTCGGTCAGTTGTATCATGACAGGACATTTTTATGAGATTTATGACCTTTGAATGGCCTCGTTACAAAAAAAGCTATATAGATATTAATATTAAAAAAAATTATGAGAATTTTTCTGTAATGCCTCATGTGTATTTTTACAAACACATTACACACACACACTATTTTTTTACCGATTTTTGTTATATATTATAAAACGTGACATTTATTAGTGTGACAGAGGTTATTCAACTGTACATGATTTCACATAATAATGCTGATTATTAAAAAATTTCGTCCTTTTTATAACTTTTTTATTTTCTTCGGGGAAGTTAACAAAATTATAACAAACTTATATTGTTTTTTTCATATGTTTTTTTTTATATTTATATGTATAAATTTACGGAATATATATAGTTTCATAAATATATATATATATATATGTAATATATTTAACATCCTAACACATATTGAAAAATTATAAAAAATGAGGAAGTGTGTTGTAGAGTAGACTATGTCAACTCTGGGATACCCGTATGACCGTAACATATACATTATATCATCCGGTTAGCTACTTTTGGCAACATTTCAAACATACATCTTCATTAAGTGTAGTGTAATGCTCATATAAAAGAAGGAGTCGTATGGCAGCTCCTCGAACCCTTGAACCAAAATTGCTGGATTTAAATAGCGATGGCGGCTATTGCAAAAAAACGAATTTCAAGATCCTAGCTCCTTTATTTTTTGAGTTATCGTGGTGACGGACGGACGGACAGACATACATAGCTAAATCGATTTATTTTTCGATTCTGATCCGATCCATAAACTTGAGTTTATATCTACCCCCCCTCCTTTTCTGCGTCACAAACGTAATGGCAAATTGATTATACCCTTTATTATACTAAATCCGATTTATATTATAACTTTCCGCATTCTTTTACTTTTTTTTACAAGTCAATTTGCGTCTTTTACATATTCTTTACATACCCTAGTAAAAACGAGGAAGAGTGTAGTAGAGTAGACTGTGTCAACTCTGGGATACCCGCATGACCGTATCATATACATTATATCATCCGGTTAATTACTTTTGGCAAAATTTCAAACATTCAGCTTTATTAGGTGTAGAGTAACGCTCATATAAAAGAAGGAGTTGTGTGGCAGCTACTCGAACCCTCAGCAGTAGACCAACCAAATTTTGCAGTAATTTTGGCCATTATTTTTGGCAAAATTTCAGACACGCAGCTTCCATAGGTATAGAGTAATGCTCATATAAAATTAGAAAATGATGGCAGATACTCGAACCTGTGGACCAAAATGGCTGAATTTAAATAGCGATTCCGGTTTTTGCATAAAAACGAATTTGTGAAAATTTCATAATCCTAGCTCCTTTACTTTTTGAGTTATCGTGATGACGGACGGACGGACGGACATACATAGCTAAATCGATTTTTTTTTCGGTTCTGATCCGATCCATACACTTTAGTCTATATCTACCAGAGAAGTCCTTCTCTGCGTCACAAACGTAATGGCAAATTTATTATACCCTTTGACTATATAGTCATACGGGTATAAAAATAATAGACACAAAGGAAATAAAATACATTTGATTACAGAAAAGTTTTGAATTTAGATATTGAAGTCATTGAATGTAAGGTGCTAAACGAAGGCTTAAAATTATATTTTAGTCAGAACTTATAAGAAACAATATCTGATCAGAGAATTTCAACTATCTAAAATATTTCAAACTTCAACTATATATTTAATTTCGTAATACAGTGTTATATAAAATAAAAGTTCAAAAAGTTTTTGAACTTATATTTTGAATATTATATATTTGAAAAGAGGCTTAGGAGAGATAAAGCTATTTAAAAATCGCTGTCTCTAAAAAATCATAATCAAATAAAAAGATATAGCGTAATAACGTAATATATGTGTTAAAGATGTTTTCTTTCACAGACACGCACTACAGTACACTACACTTGTAATAAAGTGGGATTTCAGTGACTACAAGACGCCAAAAATAAGTACATTCGTTTTATATTTTATGTGAACTTTTTATTTTCATTATAAGTTATTATAAAAAAAAATACAAAAATACGATGTGTAGAATAATATTAAAAAATCTTAATCAAAAGAAAGAGAAAGAAAAATGAGATAGAAAATAAAGAAAAGGAACAAAAATTATTACTGAATTTTAATTTTCTTTTTTAAGTGGGTGCGAATCCAACTTTTTATTCAGTTTTATATGGAGTAAAAATACTTCATAAAAATAATGAAAATGAGGAAAACTGAAAAAAGAAAAGAAAGGAAAGTAAAATTTAATAAAAGAACGAAATGAGAAAAAAAAATAAATGTAAATAAATAAAAAAGGTGCAAAATTAAACTTTTATAGGCCTTATATAATAAAACAAAACCAACCCAAAAAAAAAATTCGGGAAATTATTCATGTTTTGGTTTGAAAATAAACATTGAGAATTAATATTAAAAATAAGTCCTCCCTATTCAAGGGCCATCGATTCATATTACTTCTCATTTAATGACAGTTTTTTAATCAAATTTTTGGATTTCATAACTTAGAATCAAATACAATTTTTTAACATAATTAGTTTTCAAAATCCATATCATCTTTTTCAGAACTTGCGTTAATATAATAAGAATGTATTTGCAATTCCAAAAATAGACCATGCCAATTCAAAAAATGTAGCTCACGCCTTAGAATCTTCTTTTAAAGCAATGGTTCCCAAGCAATGCAGTTCCCGTTCAAGAATCTTTCTTTTATTACAATGATTTTCATTTGAAAGCATTTTAATTCTCATACAAATTTTAAGTGAATTTTACATTATATATTTTAATTAAAAAGCACAACTTTGCTTGAGCTATATTTAATTTATTAAAAATATTTAAAATTAATTTAAAAATTAATTATTAGTTAAAATTAACAGCACTCTAAATTTGAAAAGATTTAGATTTTATGATAAATTATTTAAATCGTCAATGCAGGCGGGTGTCCATGACGAGGATTTAACATTGAATTACATTTATAAACTTAAAGAGAAGAGGGCAAAAAGAAGTTAAAAATCTGAAATAATTATCAGCTACACCAGGGATTCCATGACTACATGTATGATTTATTGATTACATGGCTTTTGGAAGTGCAACTATGCTAATTAAGTTAAATTTTCAAGCATACTTTAAAATAAAGCCATTAAGAATAAAACTACAGCAATTTATATTACGGAAAAATTTTTCAACTTAATTTTTTCTTTTTAAGGGAAATTTTTTTTCCCAATTTTCTTTGGTTTTATTTGAGTTTTTTCATATTTTTAATAATTTTAGTTTTGTATGAACGAATGTTAGTTAATAAACAAACAAACACATAAAGAATAAAACAAAATCAAATTTTTAAGTGAAATTTGAATAGCAATTTAATTTTCCATTTCGTTTTTTGTGTAAAATTTTCTGGTTTTATTTAAACATTTCGACGATTTTGAAGGAAGAAAATATGTATATATATAGGTATATATATATATATATATATACATTTTTTGATTCCGTTTATTATGTTATAATTAATAAGAATGGTGAGAAAAATTAATAAAGTATTTAAAAAACGAGGAAGAGTGTGGTAGAGTAGACTGTGTCAACTCTGGGATATCCGTATGAGCGTTATATAAACATTATATCATTATTATTATAAATATTAAATACTTTTGGCAAAATATCAAACATACCAGCTTTATTAGGTGTACAGTAATGCTCACATAAAATAAGAAGTTGTATGGCAGCTACTCGAGCCCACTGCAGTAGACCAACAAAATTTTGCAGAAACTTTGGCAATGAAACTAAACTACTTTTGCCAAAATTTCAGACACGCAGCTGTCATAGGTACAGAGTAATACTCATACAAAAAAAGAAGGTGTATGTGAGCTACCCGAACCCTTGGACCAAAATGGCTGGATTTAAATAGCGATGACGGCTATTGTAAAAAAACGAATGTGCGAAATTTCAAGATCTTAGCTCCTTTAGTTTTTGAGTTATCGTGGTGACGGGCGGACAGACGGACGGACATACATCTCTAAATTGATTTATTTTTCGATTCTGATCCGATCCATACACTTGAGTCTATATCTACCTCCCCTCCTTCTCTGCGTCACAAACGTAATGGCAAATTTATTATACCCTTTGACTATATAGTCATACGGATATAAAAATTATTTAAATCATTTTGTAAAAGTAAAACATCATTTAGAAACTCAATTTTCTTAAAACATATGAATCTTTAATACCCTGTCCTTTTATTGAACATGGCATTTGCATAAGATATGACCTAAAATATTCATTCAACTGAATTTAAATTTAATTTTTTCTCATAAAAACTAAAAAGATTTTGTTTTTGTAATTTATAAGTTAAATTTTAGAAGCTTTGCTACAAAATAATAAAATAAATAAAAGCCCATAGGATATTCACATATAAAATTTAAAATTCTTTCAAAATATATATAAATATATATTATGTATTTATTGAACATTATTATTAAATTGTCAATCACTGTTAACATGACAAAGAGAATGAAACAAAAATAATTGATTGTAAATGTTATACATCTGTCAATTTTGATTTTTAAAGTTCGTTAAATTTATTTCAAATGTGTATTTATTAAGTTTTTACAAAAAAATTTCTCATTTTAAAATGTTTTAGGAGTTCCTTTTAAGTTAATTTTAAATTTAGGCACTTAAATCGTACAAAATTGAAATTGATTTGTGTGAGAATTATATAAATATTACTCTAAAATTAATTTAAAAGGTAATATTTAATTTTATTTCAAGGGTATACATACAACTTTAAAATTTCAATAAAAGATTTAAGTCTGTTGAATCAGAAAAAGTAAGGGTTACATATATTCCAGGTTAACATATAATAATTTTTAATAATAATTTATTAGGAATGCATAATATTTATTGATTCCAAAATTTTTAACCAATATTAAAGAAAAATTTTAAGTTTAAAGGCTGTTTATAATTTTCTTAGTATTTTGCAATTTTAATTTTAAATATAATTTAAAATTAAAATAAAGTTTTTATAGAGAAACAATTTGAAAAACTAATTTCCATTGACCTTAAAAAATATAATATACAATCTTGAGTATTTATTCTTGGATACCTTAATAATTTCTAAAATTTAGCTTTATATTATTCTATAGAATTTGAAAAATTTCAAATATGAAATTCTATATAATATAATGTGGCTGAATATAATGTGGTTAAATTAAATGTATTAAAAGTTAAACAAAATATTTAATTTAAATCATAAAAATTTTTTTAATAAAATAAAATTAATCAAGTTTTGTAAAATTCTCTGAATAATAATAAATATCAAAAATTAATTTAAGTAATTCATTATTATTTCAATTTAATATGTATATCTGGTTTCTTTTATATTTAAATTGAAAAATAATTCTGGTATTTTACTTACATTCTTTATTAATATTGATTTTTAATTAAATTTTCAAAATAATGTAAAAATTAATATATTTATATATTTATTAATATATTAAAAATTTCTAGATATTTTTTGGAAAACTTTTCTATCAAATATTTAGAAACGGAAATTGAATATAAATAAGAAATTTGATAATAATGATAGATATTTCAATAAATTAAAAACTATTAATCAGTAACTTAATATTTTTTGCCAATTGCCAAGGAATCTAAAATTTTAGAAATTTATTTTAATCACAAACGCTTTAGCAATATTTGAAATTGAATTTATAGGACCTAAATTTGATGCACTACAGCATAGTACAAATACCTATTTCACCAAATGTACAGTTTTACAATTTTTATTAATTTATTAAAATTTACAAGTTTATGAAATATTGTTTTTAAAATTGTAGGATTGTAATTTTGCTGAAATCCTTAAACTTAATAATAAATTATTATTATTTTACAATTAAATATTTAAAAAAAAAATATTATTTAAAAATATTTATTCAAAAAATTTTGAATGTATTGAATTATTTAATATTTAAATAAATACTAAAATTAATTTAAAAATTAACTATTTACAAAAAAAATTTTTATTTATTTAAATAATTCAATTAACAAAAATTTTTGAAAAATAGTAAATAAAAATACAATAAACATTATTTTCAATTTACTTAAAATTATTAAAATATATTTAAATTTTATTATAAAATCATAAATGAAATTATAATGAGAAATTTTTTAATCAAATTTATTGAATTATACATATTATTAAATTTAATTAGAATTATAAATTTAATTTAATAAATACAATACTAAATATAATATTATTTTATATAAAACTATGAAGGTACTTTTGTCTTATTATTATAATTTTGGTATAATTTCTAATTAGAATGAAATGATTGTATAAATACTTATGAAAAGATTAAATTGATTTTTAAAATTAAAATCGAAAAACTGGTGAAAATTATTCGGAAATTAAAATGAATTCAATTCATTAAATCAATTCTTCTCTTTCTATTATTATATTATATTTGATTAATTATTATTTTTGAATGAATTATTATTAAATTCGAATAGTGCCTATGAATGGGAAAATAAATATTATTAAATAATAGAAATTCGGATAATATATACAGGGTGTTTCACAAGTAAACGGCAATCCTTGTAAAGGGTGATAGGGCAGATAAAAATAAGCGAAAAATTTAGTATTAAGTGTGGTCCATTCCTAATGGTTTTGGAACGGGGTTTATAAATTTTCTTTTCTCTAAATTTCTTTAATAAACTTTTTTGTTTATAATTTAGGAACTAACAAACGCATGATCAACCTTAATTCCTTTTTTGGAAGCTTACTAAATAACCTATTTAACGCAGCATGAAAAAATACCGAGTGACTTTTAAACAAAAAGTTATATAGCAGTTTTATGAAAAATGTTATTCAAACCGTTTTTCTAAAAACGGATTTGTAAATCTAATTTCAAATATTATTAAATTATTCTCGGTTTATTGCTGCACATTTAAAGTATAATAGTAACCCTGTAGCTAAAAAATTGTAAAAATTAAAAATAAAAGTTGTAAAAATAATCTATATGATCAAATGAATAAAAGCATAATGCATGATATGATAAGTCCCGTTATGTCGAAAACCGTGAGCAACGGTTTTTTTAATTTCCCATATTATCTCTTACAAAAATGCCGTTTACTCGTGAAATACTCGTGTTGACAAATCTCTAGATTATGAAGTACATTATTAAGTTTCATTTCTAAATTATAAATTTGAATATAAATTAAATTCGAGGTGTTGAAAATCGATTATTTTTGGACTATTAAGTAAATATTAATTGACATATTACCTAATTCTTTTTTTACGCGATAGACACGTTCAGCGAAAATCCGCGTAGAAAGATAATCGTGTAAAAAAAATCTTTTGTTTCCTTCATAACTTTTTTTTTTGCAATATCAAATATGGTTTAATTTGAATCCAATCATGATTATTAAATCGTGCTATTTCAAATTCGATCGCGTAAAAGGAGTTATTTCAAATCCGCGTAAAAACTGAATTGGGTGTTGTAAATTAAACTTTTAATTTAAATTAAGTTTTATCTTAATTAAAATATCTTAATTAATACAATAATTGAAATTTAAGTGACGACATTCCTGACACATTGTGAACTATAGCTGTCATTTTTTTAAAAATGTTCTAATGTAATAAGGCCAACGATAAGGCCATGTATATGTTTTTTAAAGTATGTATTTTTAAGGTGTTAATAACTCTTCTGCTACTACTTAAATAACTACACAATACTTAACTCAGGTAACTTAAAACAGGTAGAGTTTAATCTTAATAAACTTCAAGTAAAGTCTACTTAAGTTAGTCACCTAGACAGAGTAATACCTTTTTATGTTATTCTAAAGTTCAAACTATTTATTTAAGAATTTTTATAAATTTTTATAAATATAACATTAAAGAACATTACATTGTATTTGTGAATACAAAGTCGGTAGGTAAATAAAGTTCAAGCTGTTAATAAAAAATAGTTCTATTTCGAATACTTAAAACTCCAACTCCTTCTCCTTTTTCAAAAGTTTTTTTTAAGCATTTTTTTAATCAGCTTACTTTTAAAATAAAACAATAAAAAAGGTCCAAAATTAGCATTACATTCATGTTCTCTTAACAGCTTTACAAGTTTTTAAATAAAAAAAAAAATTCTTTTGTTTTGTTACGTCCATTTTAATTCCAATGAAAAAAAAAAAAATTATTTTTCCTGGCATTAAAAAAACAGCAAAGTGTGGAAATAAAAGAGAAAAAAGGACGATATCAAAATTTAAGGATTAAACCAGCTGTTTTTTTTTTACATTTTATTTTTTTTTTAAATTTGTTACTACTGTAATTTTTTGAATGAATTACGATGTGTTGTACAACTGTAAAGAACAATTCAATTTTAAAACAAAATGAAAAATAAAACCCCTTAATTTTTTGCTCAAACAGTCTAGACAAAACCGATTTTTAATAAAGTATTACCGTGTTACATATACTATACACAACCTTACTGTACCACCCCGTACAACCAATCCAACAAAATATTTCAACGGTTCCCTACTTTTATTTCGAATGAAGTATTGGTGTTTTTCACAATAATTTTCATTTAGATAGTTTACTTTTAAATGTTTCTTTGTAGTGCTTTTGGGAAAATTTTTACATTAGTTACATTATTAACTTCCGTATAACATTACCAATGAAAACCGTAACTTTCGTTACATCAAACCAATCCATAAATAAATATATTTAAGAAATTTAAGAAAAAAAACTGGAAACGTTGAAATGCTTTGGAAAAATATTCTAAAATTGCGTTGGGTAAAATAATGAAAAGAAAAATTGCTGAAGTACAATTCAACACAAAAGTAAACTCTTTATTATTGTGTAGTACAGTGGTTTAGTCTTCTCAGTCGAAAGACAGTAGTTCGAATCCCAGTAAAACATATTGCCTGGCTTTTGACTTGGTACTGTACACTATCTTCATATGTTTCAAATTAATGGACATCTTATTTTAATAATAAAATATAAATTGACATAATAGAATAATAAATACAGAAAATATAAACTAATAATTTAATTGAATGATATAACTCCCAGATACAGAACTCAATTTTAAAATTATTACAATTAAATAACAAACTGAATAGTTTCTATTGAAATCTACTTCTCACAAATATTTTTGCATGGAACTCGTTAAGATTAATTTCTATCATAAGAATATTCTAAATCCAGTACTATTCGGTTCGTTTGCGCTTGTAAACTGAGCTGTCGAACAATTAGCATAAAAAAAACTAAAATTTTTGATTCTAATTATTTTAACTATATTTTCAAGAGAAGATAATCTAATAAACGTAAAATTAGGTCAAATCTAAATTTTTCGATGCAGGGCTATACTTTGTAAACAAGTTTTCAACTCACTTAAAACTCATTCTGAAAATTGATAAAGCATTTGATTTTTGATTAGTTATAAATCTTTGATACAATAGCATCCAAATTAAATTTAAAGTTCTGAACCTTGTGATAAATGAAAAAGTATCTTAAATTACTCCTGTGTTATAATATAATGTTATTGGGGTTCAAAAATCCATATAAATTCCACATTTTCTAAAATAAAAAGATGTAAAGTAAAAAAAACAAAAGGTTGTAATGGAAATGGAAATTGTTTTTAAATAAAGGAGTAAATATGAAAATTTAATTCCAGAACACAAACAAATTCACCTATTTCATAGAGTTTCATTATTGGGTTCCATTTTTGTTTTAGTTTGTAATAATTTTAAAAAATGGTTTATCTGTTTGTTTTCTGATGTTAAAATTACAAGTGTAATTTGTTAAAAAAAAAGTTATTGGATTAAAAAAAATTGGTGGGTTTCTTTGTTTTTAAATATTAGAAATTTGAGAATTTAATAATCAAAAATTGTTAGAAAAATTTTATTGCCTGTCCAAAGAAATTAAAAAAAGTGGTGTAAAAAGTTTAATGAATTTTATAAATTTTAATTAATTCCTGGATTTAAATTTGACTAATGAATGAATAGCTTAGGGATCTTTAAAGTTATATATTAAGGTGTATCAATTTTTAAAAAAACAACCAACGGATATCTGAAAACTTGTTGCAAGAGGGACAATACCAAGTTACAATACAGTTATAAATCTATGAATAGAAGTTCACAAATCGACTTACAATTTCTGATTCCAACATATTATATAAAAATTTTTTTTTACCAAAGGAAAAAGGATACTAAAAGGAAACGTTTAATTTATTGTTGTATGGAAAATACATTACACCGCCTTTAATTTTGGGAGGATAAATATTTGGTCTTCAACATTTTCCCAACTGAGGTTGTCTACGTCTGTTGTATGCGGTCCTTTGTCTTATAATATTTCATGAAAGTAATACTTTTTGGTAATAAATTTAACTTGGAAACCAACAAAAGTTGTAATCTGAGGGTCACAGAACATGATAATTATTGTTGTGGATAATTTTTGATGTCTGGAAACTTTTTACAAACCAAAATAGACAAATCTAACCGAATATTTTTAATAAAATTATTTCATAAATAAGAGAATTGCGTGTAAAAGAATCATAAAATTTTTTGGTGGTTTTTAATTACAAAACAAATAAAATAATAGTTTTTTTTACAATTATCATGAAAATTCAGTCTCATTTATACAATTTTCCACATTATTAGTGTTTCATAATATTTGCAAAGCATTAATTACGACTTTTTATGTATGAAAATAAACGATAATTAAGTAAAATTATCTGAATTTCAGGATGTACTATGAAAGAATGGAAAGTGTCCTTTTTTGATAAAGGTAAAAACTGTTTAAATTTTAGTGTTTAAATAGAAATTTATGAAAGGTAAAAATTTTGTAGAATTAAAATTCAAGAAACTTTAAAACTAATTTTATAGGAGAGAAACAACATAAAAATTGTTAATATAATAAATAAGTATTGATTAATCCTTAAAAAAAGCACAGAATTTTGTTAAACTCAGTGGTTTTCAAAATATGGTTTATGTCAAGTTGATTATTTGTGCGCCAGGACAAAAATACAAGAGATGAGGAAATACCGTTAGAGTGCAACTATTGTAGATGAAATTGTAAAAGGTTTTAATGGAGTTTAATATTTGTATTCATTCTTTATAGCTTTAGACACTGAAAAAATCTGATAAATCTGATAATTAAAATCTGATAAAATCTGATAATTTGTAAATGTAATTAATTTAGTAAAATTTTAATTAATAATTAGGAAAACCGTTAGTGCAAAATACAAAAATTGTAAAGTTTCAATTAAATTCAAATATTTTATGAAATTCCCTATACGTGTCAAAATTCAAGTTATTAAAATTTAATAAATTAAATTTAATAAGAATGTTCATGATTTCTAATGTTTTTTTTTATATTCTATGATAAGGTACAAGTTTTGTAAATTTAATAAAAAGTTCTTAAATATAAAAAATAATAAAAAAATTAGAAATACATTAACTTTTTCAATGAAGATCATTATTGTAAATAACACGCAAATGTAACACTAAGTACTTTTTATTTTGTTAATTGGAATAACTATTGAAATTTTGAATAACTATTGGAAGAGTACATAATAACTTTTTAAATTAAAAAAATGGACTTAACTATTAGTTCAGTTGAGAGTTATTTTTAAATTAAATTTAATATAAATATATTGCAAAGTTTTGTTCATGAAGGTGCTTAAATATTAAATTGGAAAATAAAATGCAATGTAAGTTTAATAGAAGATAGAAGATATTGTGAAAGTGAAACGTTTTACTGTATTTCTTTTTTCAATCTTATATTCTACACTAACTTTTTTCCAACATTTGCAGAAAAGTTACTTAGGAACTTAGTTTTTATAAAAATTTCATCACAGCGTAGCAGTTTAGAAAACAAGCAACAATAATAAATAAATTGAATCAATTTTGAGGGTACATACAATATGGCCACATTAAATAAAGCAAATTTTATTTAATTTCAAATTGCTAATTTTTTTTTAACGTCGCAACAATTGAATTGTTTCTATTCAAAAGCAGAGTTGTAAGATTTTTCCAGAATATTTGTGTATATTTGGGTGTCTGAACTAGGATGGATTTTAGACTTGGATTCAAAATCAGGATTGCCGATTTCCTAGAATATTTAAATATGTGTATATGTGGAATTTTAAATTAAGAGAGATTTTTTTTTGCTAAAATATTTATGTACTAAAAAATCCCTCCTGATTCAGAATCTGGTATATTCATATAATTATTATCTGGATTTTTATGTATATATATATATATATATCCTGGAAAAAGCTGCAATACTAATTTGGATTTATCTCATGCTTTTTTTCTTTTTCAAGAAATTATAAAAATGAAATAAAGCCGAAAATTAAGAAATTATTTGAAATAAAGCTAAAGAAGTGTAATTTTCCATTTGGCCTTATTACATGTTCCCAATTTTACATTCAATTGAAACCTAAAACGGATATTTACAACTTAAAGGAATTGTTAATAATTTTTGTTTAACTGACGGAAAAAAAGTTTAAAAAGAATAAAAAGAAAAACATTTAATTTAATAAGATTATATAATCGTAGTTATGTTTTTACTTTTCTATGAAGTTATATAAGTTAGAAAAAACTTCAATATGTGCAAGAAAAGTTTTGTTACAGTATATGATACAGTACAAGTTTAGGACATACTCGTATATATAAATATATATATATTATTTCAACACACTTGAGAATTATTATATTAATAGACGAGGTTGAGTCCCATCAGAGTTCTTAAAAGTAAAAGTACTTGTTTAAAAAAAGTTTAAAAATAAAAATTTGATTTATCTTAAAATTTAAACTTTTTTACTGTAAAAAATTGAAACATGTGCCTGTTATTTAAGAAGACTTTCCATTTTTTTCTTGTTTTTCACAATAAAAATAAAAACGGAAGTTTGTTTTCATTTCTTTGAATAGAAAATATAAATTTAGAAAAAAATTAGAGTTAGAAAAACATAAAATTCAGTAATATTTGCTTTTTATACACAAGGAGGAATTTTATCCCTAAAAGTATGCAAAATTATCCCTAAAAAAGTAGTGTCGAGGTCGAATTACTAAATAAACAAAGGGTCTAGGTTTGTAAATAATTGGTACAAGTCTATTATTTCACAAAATTCTCAACACTAAACTTTTGCAAAAAAAATTCCACAAAAATGTTTCTTTTTATTAAAATTTTCATGTATTTTATATTCAAAAGAATTTGTAAAAATTTTAAAGAATCGTAGAATTGTAAATTTTACTTGTTGTAATAATTCTGACATTGAAATAATTTAATGATTTGATGGCCTTTTTGAGGACCTCAGAAGCTTAACGTGATTTTAAATATCGATAGAAGTTTAATGGGGAACTGAGAGTTTTTGGGAAATCTAAAAATTGAGGATCCAAGGACCTTTAAGTAAGAAACTAAGTAAAAAAAATTAATGAATTATAAAACAATGTCCGATATATTATAAGCTATTAAAATTCAAATTTAAAAAAAAAGTAATAACAGACGGAATGATATTTAAGAGAGCGTACTACAGAAACTCTTTTTCCAGAAAATATTAATCAATTTTAAATTTATAACCGTGGAATATTGTTAGCTATGAACGATTTTATGGTATTAAAAGTAAACACAAAATGGTATTCAAAGTATGGTACTTAATGGTGTACAAAGCTACAAAGCTAAAAATAAAACGACAGAATAAAATTTATATTTTTTCATTCCGCTTTAGTTTTGGCTTCTTACATTGTTCCCTACTTTAACAAATTACAAAACTTATATTACTTTATGCTTTACTATTTGATATTTCATTCTTTTTCCACTTTATCATTTTTATTATATTCTTTTTACTATATTTTTGGAGGTCCATAAATTTTATGTTAAACCTTGTCTTGATTTTATATTGGAAAAATAATAAAACAACTATCACTTAAGTATGACAGAGATGGAAAACTTTAAAAGAAAATGAGAAAATAGAATAACTTATTTAAGATTAATAAATTATATGATTTGATGACTCAGGAATTGCCTATCACTATACGTATTATATCCTTTTTTTCAAAAATTATGAGAAATCCTTTTTTAAGGATACTTTTAATGCAACCATCAAAGCTGAAAAAAAACACGGAAATCTAATCAATGAAATTAACGTAATACGCATTCATACATATACACATCCAAAGTTTATCCCAAGATAATAGGTATGTCCTTTTCACGTTAATAAAATTTCGATTTTATGCTTGTTTTTTTAAATGTTGCTGAAAATTAATCATAGTTATGTGTAGATATGTATTTTTGAAAGGTAAATTAGAACGGTATTTGTGTTTGATTATTTGTTGGAAAAAATGAGTGTCTCCTTGAATTTGATTTAAAATATTCGCATGATTAAACACATTAATAGAGATTATTGTCAAGGGATTTATTAATAAATAAAGAAGAGTGTAGTAAAGTGGACTAAGTCAACTTTGGGATACCTGTATACCGTAATATAGACATTATATTTTTTGATAAATTTTTAAATACACAACTTATTAGAGTTTCAGTTATATAAAAAAGAAAACAGAGAAGTTGAAAGACAGCTCTTCAGACCTCTTCCACTATACCGACTATATTTTATTCAGACATTGCCAAGTAAAGTTAACTACTACTGACATAGAGCGGTGCTCATATAAAGTAGAAGTTGTATGGGAACTCCTCGAACGCACTAAAATAGCACGGATGGACGGACAGACAGACAAATGGATGGCTGAATCGATTTACTTTTCGATTTTGATCCGACAGTATACCCTTTTGATCTATAGTCATAATTGATACACCCTTTTATCAAAATCAAGAATAATTGCCCCTATTATAAAATATCCACAAATTTGAAGAGTATTTAAAAAGATTTGTATAAGTATGTGTGTATGCATGTGTATTTGGAAAAAATTTTAATAAAAATGTTAATGTAATTCATTTTTAATCAGAATGAAATTGTGAATTTAATAAGTTCATAAAAAATTTGGAAAAATATTAAATAAGATCAAAATTGTTTTTTTATGCGGAATTTTTTTTTAAATTTCAATCTTCACAACACGTCCTTTGGAAAAAAAAGGTCTAATTAGTTTAATTAGTGTGATTTAATATCAATTTGTGTAGTTAATTGTGCGCTTATAAAGCTTCTATAGTAATTTGGAGCTTCTGTTAGTTTCTTTAATTATATTTTAGTTTACAGTTCTTATCTAAACTCGCATCAATATAAAAAGTTGTAAAACACGACTACAATTAGGATTTCTAAACTTAATAATAGACAGTTTACATCGCTTTGACAATAATTGAATGATATTGAGTAAAAGATTATTTTCAAATAAATTGTCATACTTTTTTAACAACTTCTTTAATTCTCTAATATCAAGTGGTAACCCATAACTAGTCAACTAAAAATTAATATTAGTCAAATGAATAAAAATTTGTATTAATTGGAAAGTGTATCCAAAACCCAAAGATTAGATAATGACTGTTTAATAATAAAAATAAGAAAATAAATTAATTGCATACTTTAAGGAGTAATTTTTAAAACTGTTAAATTGTCTGTTGTTTGAATTTTATTACCGTTGTCATGTTTAAATTCGGATTACTTTAATCAACTTCTAGAATTAAATTTGTTTTTGGGCTTAGACGAGTTACTTGAATTTATTAAATTACATAAGGTCAATGAATTATATTAAAATATTAATTAGCAGCATAATAAAAAAAAATAATAAAATAAAAAACAAACAATAATAATAAAAACCAAAAAATATATTATTTATTTTCTTAAGATTGTTTTTTACTCATTTCTTTCAATAACAAATACACTTTGATGAAACGAAAACATACTATGTAGATGGTCAGACTCAATAATGGTAATGAGCCCTTAATAAAAAAAGTAACCATAAAAAATCGAAATGACACAAATGACTCATATATAAAAAATGAAAAATTTCCAGAACATACATATGTTATATGTAATCTACAGTAATAGAAAAAATATTCTGAATCAATTGATTTTAAAAGCTCGTTCTTCTTCAGGATATTGTCAAAAAATAAAAAAAAATTTTATTTTCAGGGTGATTCGTAAGTAAGAGCCTGTACTTATACCACCCTATAGGGAATATTATGGATGCAAAATTTTTGTATGAGAGCTATTCTTTGAACTCAATAGTAATACAAAATAAAAAAATAGCACATAATTTTTTTCCAGTAACTGTACATATAATAAATAGTAAGGACAACATTTTATCGATACGTAATTTTTTATTATATTTTGCTTTCTTTTTTATTTGGTTGATTTTTGTGTTTATTTTGTTTTTTATTAACCAATCTATCTTCTCGATCCTTGATTCATGATTTGATAAGGATATATCCTTTGTATTCAATATATATGTATAATATCCTTGAATTTTATATTTTATTACCAATATAAAATTATATTTATGTATATAAATGTATATAGAAATTTGAAGACGTAGTTCAGGAAAATTATTCAAGGACAATCAAATTTTATATGCACAATTCGTTTGAGAGATTTTTTGTAGTATGTGTGTGTGTACTCCTAAAAATAATAATGATAAAACAAAGTTTAATGTTATGAAAGAAAAAGGCTTTGGGACTTTATTTTTGTAGTAAATTAAAAAAAAAAAAAAATTTTTTTTTATATTCAATAACCTTAAATTTAATTTTATTGACATTTTATTTTTTCTTTTTTATTGAGAAAGATTTTTATTTTAAAGGATTTTTGTTTTTATTTATATTGTACCCAAAGAAAATATTTGGTATTCTGATATTTAAGTAAATATAATATAAAATTTTGTAAATAAATTTTATTAATAGATTTTTTTTAATGAACTGTACAAAGTTGTCAAAATAATTAAAGGTTAAAAGGATAAATTAAGTTTAACTTCCTTTAAACTTTAAATTTCTAAGAAAATTGAAAAATCTTTGTTAAAGTGGGTTTGGCCTTTAATGAATTGGATATTTTGAAAGGAAGCCAATGAAATTGATTGATAAGTATTTTTTGATGAAAACTGTGTTATAAATAACTGTTTTCTAAGTAAAAATAAACATTGTGGTTTTGTGAAAATGGAATCATTTATCAATTGAGAAGTTACAATGGACTTTCCTTTAGCAATTAATTCTAATTCAATGAAATCGAATTGAGAAATTTTAAATTTAAAGTTCTTTAGAGAAGTGCCATTCAAAAAAAAAACTTTTGAAAAGATAAACTCTCCACTTTACAAAATGGACTGAAATCTATGGCAGTTATTTTACTACATTTAACTAGTGCTTTATTTTAGCTTAAAATATACCTAAGAACAACTTGAATAACTAATACCATCATAGAATTAAATATGTTTAACTCGATAAATCAGTTCAATTGATGTTAAACAAGAAAATATTCTACGAAAAATTTCATATTTCATTTGACATTTCTGAACTAGTTTATATTTCAAACCAGAAGTAGTTGTCAAAGTTGTGTACTTAAATTTTTGAAAATAATCGATCATGTTTTTCGAATAATCGAAATGTTTTGAATTTTTGTATAAAAAATTTGAGATACAAAAACTCTATATATATTAAACTTTATAAATATTAAATTTTATTTACTGTAAAAATTTTATCTGTTGTTTAGTATGAACACTATTTTATAAAACCAGTTTATTTTTTCAAGTACCCGTAATGTAAGCATGACATTATTGGGGACTGATAAAACAATATAAAAACTGATGCACAAGTATACAAGGTTTGCATACTCATACTCTATAATTTTGTGGGATTTTGTTTCCAAAAAGTATATGGAAGCAATCGTCACTCTTAAAGCATCGTGTGTCGAATATTTTTTTAATGAGTCACTTGAGAATTACAAAATATCATGACACAATGTTATTACCGCAAAATATAAAAAAAAACCTTTTTCCATGTATTAAAATAGAATAATTTTACTTTGCAGTTATATAATTTATGTTTTTTTATGATGTGTTCCTAATGGATGCAGGATGCGTCAAGTTTCTAACATTTATTTGTTTAACATCACGTTTTTTTCCAAATTGTGTTTTTCTAAATTGTTCTAATATTAACTTATATTGTATTTTATAAGCCTATTTTTATTTAATTTTACTTTTTGACTTTATGTTTTGCTCCTAGACATTAAAAAATAAAACAGGGAACAACGACTACCAAATTATTTAATTATATTTTGTCATGTTTCAAAATTTAACAACAATTTTTTTGTTTTTTCTAATTTTATGAATGAAAAAGGAAATGTTCACGCTGTAAAAAATTTATGCAATTTATAAACATAATGATAAGTATATATATATACCGTATATCCTAAAAATTCTGTAAAACGAAACCACATTTAAAATATCAAAAATATGTCGTTTCAGAAGTCGCCATATAAATTTTTAATGCACCCGCGCTGCCAGGATAATAACAAACACTTTATAAACAAAAGAGACGAATAAAGGAAAAGCTTCTTAAATATTTTTTTCCATTTTTTATTAGTACGTGTGTGCATGTTTAAGTAGTTTATACTTTTCTTTTTGTACTATCTAAATTACAGTGAGTAAAAAATCTTTAGATAAGCCAATATATAAGAGTACCACATTTTAAAATTAGTTTGACACCTCCACAAAATACCAAAAAACCAATCCCCAATTCAATCCCAAAATCGACAATTTAACTTAATTCCTAAATTGGAAAATTATAAAATATCAAGGACTTTATAAAATTACATCATTATATAGATTTAAAATTAACAGAAAGAGTCGAAATAAAAGCCCAAAGGAAATAATGGAGGCGGATTCGAAATTAAGGATATACAGCTAACAAACATATAATCTGTTATTTGATGCGAAAGCCTTCACTTTTTTTTAAAGGATCTCATTAAAATACTTATCAGAAATAATTAATTAGAAGGATTTAACCTTTTCCCACAATTTTTGGGTTTCCTACAGTATGCAATTTTGGTATTTATGATTTTGTAATTTGATATTTCGAATTACGCGGGCAGTCCTAATAATCATCAAAGATTTTGTCAAAAGGTTTAATTGATTTTTTAACTCTAGTTTCTTAATTAGAAGTTAGTAGTATAACAACTTCTAAAGTATAGTGCACAGGTTCTAAATTTAAAACTTTTTTTCCATATAAATTACATAAGGATCCGTTAAGGAACAACAGCTATTGTACAATACAATATCGAAATAATTTTTTGAAATTAATAGATGGCAAAAAACTTTTGTCCCAAATTGTACATTTTGCATAAATAATTGATAGAATGATACATGTATGCAAAAAATTCAGCTTTAATGGCCAGATTAAATTTAACATAGTGTTTGACGCTGGAAAAACATGATTCCAGTTTTATTTCTGGTTAATTTTTGTTTTTATTTAATATTTTCTATCATATATCCCTATGTTTTCCTAAATATCCTTGTTCATCCTGTTACATTATATTATTTTTCCTTTTAATTTATTTTTATTATATATTTTTTTTTATAATATAATTTTTTGGCTCATAAACCATCCGTTATATAATAAACTTACTATGTGCACAATTTTTATATGCTTTTATTCTACGTAGCTCTTAGACCCAAATTTAGATATATGAGTATATATATATATATGTTAATATGAATCACATGAACTAAAATGTTTTCAATGATCTCTTCGTCAATTTTAAATTGCTGTTGCCAATATGATTAGCATATTCATACATATGTAATATTACAGTAATTTTTGTGATAAGGTTATATTTCAACTGTAAAAATTATACACCTGAAAAAGTAGATTTATGATAACCTTAAAGGTAAAATATTATAGGTAGTATTATAAATAATAATAATATTAAGAAATATAACAAAACTTTTTATATTTTATAAATTATTTTTGATATGTTGCTTTAAGTTGAAAATACATCGTAACATTAGGTCAAATGACAAAAACATAAATTCGAATTGTAAGTCTTGTGCCTGGATAAAGTTAGATGAGAGGAATGAACAATATTCTAAATTTTATCAATTAAAAAGCAAAGCAAGAAGGACAAACTGTATGGAATCATCCAATGCAACTTTTCCACGACCTACTTTATTTTCCTTTATAGAAGAGTACCTTATCAAAATTGTGCTGGAAGAACCTAATTTTACAATGATTAAGAAGTAGTATATTTAGAAACTACACGGCCTGGAGTTAGAAACAAAATTAATCTAACCAACTAAAACATGGATCAATAAATTGAAGTCCGAGTATCGGGAACTAATTCTTTATTATCAGAAACCACTTTCTGAGGAACATGCATATTATATTTGAAATCAATTTCGCAAAAAAACTGTATAACTTAACAATAATAAATATGTGGAAGTAATACTAGATTCTAAATCCTAGGTATTAAATTGAAAAAATGAAACTCCTGAATCTATATAAAGAGAAAATCGAAAGGGAAAATAATACATTGAAAACTAAAGCATACTCATAATCAAACTCTTTCAACAATTAAAAGGACTCTTTCTTATTCCACTTTTACTTACGGTATCCTAGTACTGGGGAATACATATTCCTAAACTATAATATTATTCAAAGGACACATAAGGTACAATTAGGAATCATAAATTTTTAACCAAAATTTCTAATTTAAGAATTAGAACATGTAAAATTTTAAGAATTTATCTTTAATCTTACAAAATAAATACAATTGTATAACTTTACAAATTTCACTCAACTTTCTTAGTCCGTGTGTTTCCCGCTTAATTCAAATTTTAATTTAGAAGAAGAAGAAGAAAAATAAATAATGAGATTTTAAGTTAAAAAAAAACTATAGGGTAAATGGAAAGAAAATAGCGTTTTAGAAATCATCAAACTATACAAAAACGTGTGTTTATAAAAAAACACCGTTTATTTACCGTTACTTTTTTTTTTTTAACTTTATTTATCAAATTATTTTGTATTTAAACATTCTATAGTAATAAAATGAGTACTATATATGTATATAGTACGTAGAGAAATGAAGAAAATAATAAGTTATATATATATATATATATATATATATATATATATATATATATATAAATATTATTTGTATATATATATCTTTTTAATATATAAGTTTTATTACTTATCATCAGCAGAAGAAAAACAAAATTATATGTTGTAATAAACATCATATCAGTTTTATATGATATTTTTATAGGCATAAAATTTATATGTTTGTGTGCATTTTTTTGAGAATGTATTACCATTATTACCGGATTTTATTACCATTCATTTCCTGTATTATCGAATGTATTACGAATATATACGTAATGAATTCTAATTCAAGTTTTTTAGTTGTTGTTGTTGGAGACATTGAACATTCAACAATTATAGGAGTAAAAGTTTTGAAAAATGTGGGGGAAAATTAGTACTCATTATATAAAAACTCTGCGACATATTTTTATATATAAATTTTGAAGGTGGGGATTGTGGGGACCCAAAATATATAAAAAAATTTATGAGAAAAGTTTTTCTTCCCCTGTATTTTTTTATGATTTTATAATTTAGTAAGTGGTGTTCTATGTACTTGACAAATTTATATATTTTACTAAACTTTAACCTAATAATCAGAACTTATTTTTGGGTATCTGGAGTTGAAGTTTTTCGGAGGCAGAACGTAAATGTTTTTAAAAATTATTTGTCTCGTTTTTATAGGAATTTCTTTTGCTAATTTTTTTAGATAAAAGCCAATAGTAAAAGAGATAATGTAGTTCATTGCTCAAGGACCTAAGTTAGAGAAATATAAGAGGAAATTGTAATATGTAATAAAGTTTATAAGGTTATTATTAGTAGGAAATGTCAAATAATGTTTTTCATATATATTTACTTTGAATATAAATAAATTTAAAAATAAAACAGGATATGGTATCATTGGAGTTGGAAATAAAATCTAATTTATTGCTTTCTTTAACGTAAATAAAGTCTTCATGAAATTTTATTATATATTTATAAATAGTTTTCAATTATATAAGTTAAGTTAATATTTGTGTATAATTTATATGTAAGAGTGAGTGGAGTATAAAGTTTAATTTGTCATTTGATGGAATTGAGTGCACCGGAGTATAAAAGTGGAAATTTATTTAATATTATATTGAATTTTATTTGTATTTTTTATTATTTTCAATTTCAATCGGGGAGAACCTAAGATTTGATTGGCAATATTCTTTTATTATATAAAAAGTTATAGAGTACTATTAAAAGGCTAAAATTGCTTGAACAACTGCTGCTTAATTTAGTATATAATAAGAAGAGAATAAAATATTAATTTGGGATCATATTTAATGTTACTTATTTCAAAAAAAAATCATATATAATAATGCTATAGCTGATATAAAAACTTTAAAGTAATTTTTAGTAGGTAATGACTAATGAATTTGTAAGAACTTATTTTTTTCTTTTAAGTGCTAATTTTGCAAGTTTTAGAGTAAAGTACTAAGCCTTTCTATACCAAAGGTACAGTTATATTCTTATTATTAGAATTGATCCTAATGCTTTCCACATATAATTTAAACATGAGGTGGTCCTTTGTCTTATAACATGTAGAAACGTTTAAGCCCCGGTCAGATCATATCTAATAAAAAAATATCGTAAAACTGTATAATTATATCGTAATAGTTTATATCGTAACATAAAATAAGATTTAATAAAATATATAAATAATTCTTGTGTAAGATTATAGATGGCGCACAAAGAAAACATTTGTGCACTCATATTTCATAACCTTATACAATAGCTACAGCCGAGTAATCAACGGCTTAGTGAATATTATGATTAAAGAAATTGAAGCCTAGTTTAAGATAAACTTGGTGAATGCCCTATACTCTTTAATGGAGTGGAAAAGGAATAAAAAAAAAAAATATAATTATTATATTAATTATTTAAATATTTCATTTGAATTTAATGGCGAATTTACTTTTAACTGTAAAATACTTTTTCATTTAATTTTAATAAATATTTATAATTGAAAATTCCAGACATAAAGCATTTTAAATAACAAAAAAGTCTTCAGTGAACTTTTATTTTTGCGTAATTTAAAATTTTCAAATATAATTATTTATTTATCAACATTTTTACTTTCAATTTATTTACGAATTAAATGACAATTAAAATAAAATTAAAAAGGGTTGGAGGTTTAGCAATTTTTTTTCGAAATTACTTATTTATTATTAATTTTATGGCAGCAAAAGTTAAAAATTTAAATTTAGAAATTTTATAACTTTAATTCCACAATTAAATTTTTTTTAAAATTTCTATTTATAATCTAAAGTCCTTGAAAATAATTTAAAATTAATCATAAATATTTTAATATACTTGAAGATTCAAATTTTATATAAAACTTTTTTATTACCTTAAATTTAATTCTATACATATGAGAAATTTAAAATTTTTCCTCATCCCTTTTCTTATTATTTTTGACACTTTCAATTTTTACGATACCTGCAAAGACAAAAAATATTAAAGAATAAATTGGGATAATCTATATTCTTATATATAATATATATGTGTATATATATATATTAAACTGTCGACAATTACTGGTGTAAAATTATGTCATCAGTTTATCAAGTAAAATTTTATTTATATCTAGGTACTCTGTGAATTCCCCAATAATTTAAAAAATATTACAACATTTTACCGTTATGATAATAGCGGTAGAATTATTTTGAAACCACAATTTTTTGTAAAATTTATTAGGTTAAGTTTTTGTAAATTTTGTTTTTGTCAAAAATTTGACAAGTATTTTGACATTTTACTTATAACTTTGTCGAAATTTTAAACATCGACCTAAAAGTATGCAAATTTTTTAATTTTCAGGAATTCAATGGTAAATTTGTTTAAAATGACAGGAGATTTTGACATGGGAGTTTAGTGAGTAAAGTGACATGACTTATTAATAGAAGGACTTTTTTTTTTGGAATTTCGTACATTTTCCCAATTTTTAATTTAAAGTTACGTTCAAAATAATTTTCTTTACAAATCTTCTGGGTCACCAAATATAATTTCAATATAAAATATAATAAATTGACATTGTCAAGGATCGGAAAAATTTTACGAACGTTTTCGATTGAGTATGCCATTTTTATTTTTAAAATTTCATTATCATTAAGGCAAGATTCGTCACATAATCTCAAGACATTTCGATTTCTAATGCATTATATCCAAATCAACAAAAAAACGAGGAAGATTATAGTTGCCCTTGTCAACTTTTAGATACCCGTGCATACCCACTATGGTGTATAAAATAAACCGTAATTTACTTCTCTTATACATTTAACTCATTACCCCATAATTTTGACGTAAAAAAAAAAAAAAAAATTAACAAAAAAAAAAAAAAAGTCACAAAACAAAAAACATAATTTTCATTCATTGTCCCATAACTTTAGCTTCAAAAAAAAAAAAAAAATTAACAAAAAAAAAAAAAAAATCACAAAAAAAAAAAAAAAGTTTTCATTCATTGTCCCATAACTTAAGCTTAAAAAAAAAAACAAAAAAAAAAAAAAAAAAAAAAAAAAAAAACAACAAAGAAAAAAAAAACAAAAAAAAAAAATTGGCCCACCCTAAAAGTCCGATGGTCCGAGTGATGTCCAACTTTGCCAAGTAACTTGCCCTATTAATTTACCTGCCCAATTTTAATTTTAACCTTGTAGCTTTATTAGATTCACAGTTATTGAATCGAAAACTTTGTATGGCAGCCCTCCGAAAATGGGGCCCTAACATTTTGAAACTTCATATAAGTGCTCGATTCATTATATAACTAACCGTGTGTAGTTTTCAGCCTCGTAGTATAATTAGTTTTGAAGAAATTCATATTGGTGCAAAGAAGTTGTATGGCAGCCCCCCATAAATGGGGCCCTAACATTTTGAAACTTCATATAAGTGCTCGATTCATTATATAACTAACCGTGTGTAGTTTTCAGCCTCGTAGTATAATTAGTTTTGAAGAAATTCATATTGGTGCAAGGAAGTTGTATGGCAGCCCCCCGAAAATGGGGCCCTAACATTTTGAAACTTCATATAAGTGCCGGAGTCAATATAAAACTAACCGTGTGTAATTTTCATCCCCGTAGTATAAATAGTTTTGAAGAAATTCATATTGGTGCAAAAAAGTTGTATGGCAGCTCCCCGAAGCCTTGGTCCGATTTTAACCAAAAACAATAGGGAACCTAGAAATTGTCTAAAAATGACTTTGTGTGAATTTCAAGACTCTAGCCCTTTTAGTTTTTGAGTTATCGTGATGACACACGGACGGACGGACGGACGGACGGACGGACGGACGGACGGACAGACACACATAGCTAGATCGACTAATTTTTCGATTCTGAGCCGATACGTACCCTTGACACTATATCTAGCTCGTCTAGATCGATGCGTTACAAACGGAGGAGCAAATCTAATATACCCGATGTTCATATATATATGCACGGGTATAAAAAGGAAAACCAAACCAACAAAAGGATGCCTATAATCTAAATAAAGGAAATATTAAGAAAAAAGGAAATCAGAAAATGGAAGTATATTTTTATTGGATTAAATATGCTTATACCCTAAATATCAATTATACTTTTTAATAAAGCTTAGACAACTTACAAAAAAAAAATGCAAAGAAAAAGTAAAATAAAAACTTTTTTTTTCTAAACAAGGGTTTCCCTTTCGGATTTAGATATTATCCAACCTTTGGGAATAAATCTTTTATAATAAATAGTTACGTATACGATATCCTACATACATAAAAAATTATTTTCTAACGCCTAAAAAAATAAAAAAAAAAAATAAAAATCGGAGATTTACAGAGTAAATCTGTATGTAAATCTTATAATAAATCACTCATTCTCGGAAGTGGTAGAGGATGGTATGGTAGGTGATGGTAGGTGTTAGTTGTAGGTGGAGAACGATACAAGGATATCCTGAATAGAAAATTATATACATTATATACACACATACAAATATATGTACTCTTTTTCAATTTACAACTTTTAAGGAATTTTCTTGTCTAGATTTTTTAAAAAAAATTTTGTTATACACACAACATGTGTATGTGTTTGAATATGTATAAAGGTGTATAAAATGTGTAATATTTTTAACTAAAGATTCTTTTTCAGGATAAAAAAAAACATAATATAAAAAACTTTTATTTTGGCATAGACTTGACTTTTACGCAATAAAACTTAGTGTAGAACTTTTGATATAAAAAATTTAAGTGTATATTACACATCTCTTGGGAGTGAACTTGTCTAACACATATTACATGTGAAAAGATAATCTGAACTCTGAGAAATTTTTTTTTTCAAAAATCTCTTTCCGGGTTTTTCTTTTTCTTTTCGTAAGGATTTTATTGTTAAGTATTATTGTATTTATAGTTCTACTTTTATTTTTTCCGAATTTTTGGGATTTAATTCCGGTAAAGTTCCTCTGATTTGGAGTCAAATATGTATTAATGCGGTTTGGGGAATTATTTATTAGTTTTGATTGTCTCAGGTAATTTATTACTATCTTTTGCATTTGAATAGAATGTATTTTGAATATTTGGGATTTTTTTTAAATATTATTAACAACTATGACTAAATGCATTACAGTTATTAGCTGTAAATAATGTTTAGAATTTTAAATTCAAAAATTAGTAATATATGAAAATAAATGAAGAACTTTGTGCTGGACCAATGAATGTCTAATTAATAAAGTGGTAATATTTTAAGGGCAAATGTTGTAGTTTAAAAGTTATTTTGTAAATATCAATTGATTCTTTTCCAATGCCTCTTGAAATTCTATATGCAATCCTTTACAGGAATTTATTTAAATTTTTAATTTTGTATGAACTTTTAAATATTAAGTTTTTTTTTAATTTTAAAATCGATTTTTTTATTTTCAATGATCTCCGTTTCTCCATTTTTTTTTCCTTATTAGGGAACTTGGGGCTTCCACATAGCCTCTTCAACTGTCTCTATTTAGTGCTTGTCTTTTTATTTTTGACCAGGTTTTTTCTGATAAGTCACATTCTCTCTGGACTGTTCTCCTCCAGGTTGTTCTTGGTCTTCCCACATTGCTCCTACCCTGTTGGTTCCAATCTAGAACTTGGCGTGCCACTGATTTTATTGGCTGCCTTAGAATGTCACCAATCCACTTCAATTTCTTTTTTCTGATTTCAACCCAAATTGGTTCTTGTTTTGTCATCACCCAAAGCTATTCATTCATTATTCACCTAGACCAGAATGTGCGACATATTATTCGTAGACATTTATTCACAAAGAATTGTATTTTCTGTATGTTGTTTCTTGATACAAACCATGTTTCGCTTCCATATAACAGTATTAATCTTTGTTCCGTGTGCTTTGTGTGTTGACTTCCATACTGGGCATAGCCTTCCGAAGGCACTTCTAGCTTTTGCTATTTGCACCACCATCTTTAGTTATTATAACTCCCAAGTATTCAAATTCTGCTCCCTTTTCTATTTGGGTATTGTGCTATTTCTGTTTGACTATAGGGATTTTGATTGTAACCATTGGGATCTCAGAATTAAGTTAAAGTTAAAAGATATCATTGTTTGGTTTCTTGTTTTGTATTTATTTTAATCACAAATCCATGATCCATCCTATAAGTTAAGTACAAAATAATCATTTTATCTCTTTCTAACATTCTAAGAAACAAATCACTTAGTTTTTTTTATTGCAAAAGCTTTTTCTAATTTTACGGAAGGAAGTCAATTCAATATTTACTTAAGATACTTAAGAAATTGATGAATGTATATAGTTCAAACTTCTTAGTATGACTTGTTCCTCTCATACAAACATACATTAAATAAGTAATGGGTAAAATTTCCTTTCATGAACGTTATATATTTAAATAAAATAATAATTCCATCTTTGTCTATTTTTCAGTTATATACCAATATAAATGTAATTCTGAAGGATATTTTTACATTATAACAATTTTTATTTGTATTAATTTTCTGTTCATTCAATTTCTTACCTATGAATCTATAAAAATTCTAAAAAAAAAGTTTTTATTTTATTTCTGGAAAATGTTCCTGTAAAAATTAAGGATTCATAAAAAAATAAAATAAAAAAAACACAATTTTCTTTTAAATTAAATTAAATTAAATTTAGAAATGAAATAAAATTGATTTTTATAGAATGGTAGCTTTTATAATAATGCAACATTCTCACAACTTACAATTTTATATTCCTGGATATTTTTTTTTGAATCCTAGATTTATGCCAAGAAATCTAAAGCTATATTTTTTATAGATTATGTTAAAAAATGTACATTTTATTTATTTTTAATTTTCTTAAAAACTCTTTTCTTATTTCTTAGAATGGGATTCATTCAAGTTGATTGAACTAAAAGAGAAGAATTTTGAATTTTCTTATTTTTTTCATTTGGATTTTGACATTTATAAAAGATTACTGATAATGAATTACATTAAGTACAGTACATAAAAAAGTAATCAATATAAAAGGTAAAAAAGAAAATACCTTTAAAGATATTGTATATTATTTTAAGAAGAATTTAATGCTTATATATAACAAGTGCTCTTTAAAATAATTGTAAAATTTATTAATTTCGAAGTATTCTAGTATGGGGTAAAAGAATTAAATAATTAAATATTTGTATTAAAGAATTCTTGAAAGAAGAAAGGTATTTCACCTAAAAATTGCATAAAAATTAGTTATATCTAGTTTGAAAGCTCACATTGAGTAAGTTGAATTATACTCAGGTAATATCTAAGTATGAGTTACCGTTTGTTTGTGAAAGTAATAAAAAAAACGAGTAGTTTCCTTTAAATTTCAATAAAATTATTTATTTTTAGAAATATCAGTATTTTGTCTAAAACATGCAGACTTCTTCATTCTCATATTAATCAAACGGTCAATTACATTTCACTCAAACGCTCTTAAAGAATTCTTCTAGAGTCTTATGAGATATATTTTGTTACTTGGGATTATATTTCACTCAAACTTTTAATTACATTTTATTCAAATGCTCAATAATATATTAAATTTTCAATTTGTATGTGTTATTTTTATGCGGTCAGTTATAAGGTTTGAAAAAAAAAGATATTCAAGATTTAGATTTGAGGTGTTGGCTACCTCTGTTTTAAAAATTTGAATATCAAATGTCAAATAGATAAAAAACATTTTATTTGACAGCATTTTATGAAAAGCTTTGTTTATTAAAAAATTAGTATTTTTATTTAATTAATATCAAAAACAATGTCTGCGCCATCTTTTGCTATTATAAGTAAATTTTTTCATACCTTTTTTTTTTGTTGAAATTGACTCTAACATCTCAATATTTTATATCCAATTTTCAAATCCTTTTTTATTTCGAAATATTTAAATTTGGCATTTTTGATTTTCAGAATTTTTTCCATAAAATTTAAATTCCAGGTTTTTCTTTCGGGTTTTTTTCGTCCGTTATTTTTTTGCACTAAAGCGTCATGCACCCAAGATAATTATTTCAAACTTTGAAATTGCTGTTGACCTGTTTTAAAAATAAATAAGATGCTAATAAATTAAATGTGAGTAACAACTAAAAAGTTTGACTTGCAATCTGATATTTTTATTCTGGAAGTTACATCATCATCAAATCTCAAAAAAATGCAAAGTCACATTTTTATGTATAGACCATTCAAAACATGACAAATAGTTTTGTCTATCTTGTTTATCTATCTTGTTTGTGGACACGTAGTAAGTCATTGCCTTTATTACCATGTTAAGTTCCAAAAATTTTAATTCCAAATCCAAACTCAATGATATGCTTTTTTATAAAATTTAATAATTTGATCATTATTATGTTAATGTGATTATTTTTATACCCGTATGACCATATAGTCAAAGGGTATAATAAATTTGCCATTACGTTTGTGACGCAGAGAAGGAGGGGGGGTAGATATAGACTCAAGTGTATGGATCGGATCAGAATCGAAAAATAAATCGATTTAGCTGTGTATGTCCGTCCGTCTGTCCGTCCGTCCGTCCGCACGATAACTCAAAATCCAAAGGAGCTAGGATCTTGAAATTTTCGCAAATTCGTTTTTTTGCAATAGCCGTCATCGCTATTTAAATCCAGCTATTTTGGTCCATGGGTTCGGGTAGCTGCTATACAACTTCTTTTTAGCACATTTTCAAAAAATTTTGTAAAAATGTGCCTATATAGCTTCGCTCTGTCCGTCCGTCTGTCCGTCCGTCCGTCCGTCCGTCCGTCCGTCCGTATGTTTACAAAAACTTTTACACCGTTTGAAATAGAGTAAAGAAATTTTAACCATGGGTAGTTTTTGCAAAAAAAATAATTTCGTAGAAGAATTTTTTTTTGTAGCCCCACCTGCTACGGGGCTACAGCCCCCTAAAGTTGGAAAAAGCCCTATATTTAAATTGTTATAACAAGAGTACTGTTAGATATATTTTCAACCTGAAAACGGCAAATGATAGCTGGTTTCATAAACTTTATACATTTTTACAAGGCAAATGTTTAGGGTTGCCATACGGTACTAAAATTTAACATTACACAAAACTCAATTTTTGCAAAATTTTTGGCCACACATATCTTCTGAACGGTACAAGCTAGGGTCTTGAAATTTTGGGAGAAGTTAGATACTCAGAAATTAGTAGGAGTCGGTTAACAAAATTTTTTTGTCAAGCCCCCTATTTAGGAGCTATAAGGGCTCGAAAATTGAAATTTTGCTATTTTTAAACACCTGTAACTTGAGCACCTGTCCAAATTTGTTTTTAGTGATATACAAAATTTAAAGCTCTATAATTATATTTCAACATGTGTCAAAGGTTTTTCTTAATTTTGAAGGGTAACAAAGCTACAGCCCCTGCAAATTCCAAAAAAGCCCTATATTTAAATTGATATAGCAAGAGTTCTGTTAGGTTTATTTTCAATCAAAAAACGGTAGAAGAGAGCTGCTTTTATAGGCTTTACAAAAATATATCGATGTAATGTTTAGGATTGCCATACGGTACAACAATTTATCATTATATAAAACTCAATTTTTGCAAAATTTTTGGTCCCATATATCTCCTAAACGGTTTAAGATATGATCCTGAAATTTTGGGAGAAGTTAGATCCTAAAATATTAGTAAGAGCGGGTTAACAAAATTTTTTTGTCAAGCCCCCTGTTTAGGAGCTATAAGGGCTCGAAAATTTAAATTTTGCTATCTTTAAGCACCTGTAACTTGAATACCTGTCCAATGTTTTTTTTTTAATATACAAAATTTAAAGCTCCAACATTATATTTTAACATATGTTAAAGGTTTTTCTTAAATTTAAAAGCGGTTCCCTAAATTGAAGAAATAATTTCTCAGTTTTACCTATTTTTGCTTAGATTGTATAATTCTAAGTAAAATTTCAAATTTTTATTCAAAATTTTATTCCTAGAACCTAAAAAAATGGAGGGGGAAGGGAGGGGTGGTAGGAAGTAAGATGAAGTTAGATCATTGAGAAACTTGGCAACCTTCTCTACTGAAGGGCTATAACAACTTTAAAATAAAAACTTTACTGTTAGCAGTAAATTTTATAAGTTAGCAGTAACTATTTCCAAGTAAATATTTCCAAAGTTAAACTCAGTATGTAATACAATATAATTTTGAAAATGTGCTTTTTTAAAAACCCTTGGTTTTTTTTCATCACTTGTTTTATATGAGCATTACTCTGTACCTATTACAGCTGCGTGTCTGAAATTTTGCCAAAGGTACTTTAGTTTTATGGCCAAAGTTTCTGCAAAATTTGGTTGGTCTAGTGGAGTGGGTTCGAGTAGCTGCCATACAACTTCTTATTTTATATGAGCATTACTCTCCACCTAATGAAGCTGGGTGTCTGAATTTTTGCCAACAATAGTTTAGTGTAATGGCCAAAGTTTCTGCAAAATTTGGTTGGTCTGCTGCAGAGGGTTCGAGTAGCTGCCATACAACTCCTTATTTTATATGAGCATTACTCTCCACCCAAAGAAGCTGGGTGTCTGAATTTTTGCCAAAAATTGTTTAGTGTAATGGCCAAAGTTTCTGCAAAATTTGGTTGGTCTACGACAGAGGGTTCGAGTAGTTGCCATACAACTCTTTATTTTTTATGAGTATTCCACTACACTTAATAAAGCCAAAAGTAATTAACCGGATGATATAATGTATATGTTACGGTCATACGGGTATCCCAGAGTTGACACAGTCTACTCTACTACACTCTTCCTCGTTTATTTTAAAATTCTAAACACACAATATTATTTTCAATTTTATAGAGATTTACAATTAAATTAGAGTAAATTTACAGAATCCCTTTATAACATATCATCATAAATAAATAAATAAACATAAAGAAGCTCAAAATGTAAAAAAAAAAATTAAAAAAGATAACACAATATACGCGATAACCCAAACGGAAGTATTTGAAATTTGTTTATTGAAAAAGAAAGAAAACCCAACAAAAAAATCGCTATTGTGTATTTACATGATTATGGTTAGTAATCGAGTCTCGTTTTTTTTTTGTTCAACATATGAGTTTTCATATTAAAGAGCATATCAGATTCGAACAATTAAGTATAAAATAAATAAAACTTAAATAGGATAAAAAATGGATTATTTGTAGTCCACAGTAGCACAACACAATTTAAAATTGTTCATTTTTATTTTAATAAATAACAAACGGAATATAAAATGTTGTATTAAATATAAATATATGGAATTGTTTTATGCATTTCATATTTTTATAAAATAAAAATGGATTTTGTTATTTTTATTTATTTTAGAAATTTTACAAAAATAAAAGAATAATTTGTAAAATGAAATAACTTTCAACTGTGAAATTAAATTTAGTACATTAAGTGAAATTGCATACTTTTAGGTCAAATAAATTAAAATAAAAAAAATTTAAAGATTTTAACAATACAGTTTGGTGTTGTATTACTTATATATTTTGCGTAAAAGACTCAAAAATATCAAATTTAGTTTAGATGTTGGTTATCCCTCATTTTAGTTACGTTTCAAGTTCTTGTATAAGATTAGTTTCGTTTCAAATCCTTGTACATATACATTATAATTAAAATTAAAAACACAAATTGCTCAAGGGCTTTACAAATTAGTCCTACTTCTACAAAAATAGATAATTTGACACTATTGAATATTTTTTAAATTAAAAAAATTAAATATGTAACAAGACAACCAGAAATTTATTAATTTACAAACTATATGGAATAACTTCGACCTGTGAAATTAAGAGTAGTTCATTAAGTGAAATTGCATACTTTTAGGTCAAATAAATTATAATAAAAAGAAATTTAACAATTTTAACATTGCAGTTTGGTGTTGAACTGTGATTACTTATCTATATTTCGTGAAAAGGACTCGAATTTAGTTTATATAGATGTTGGTTATCCCTCATTTTAGTTACGTTTCAAGTTCTTTATAAGATTAGTTACGTTTCAAATCCTTGTACATGTACATTATAATTAAAATTAACAAATCAAACTGCTCTAGCGCTTTTCAAATTAGTCCTTCTTCTATAATAGATTTATTATAGATCTATTTTAGTCTATAGAATATTTTTCAAATTAAAAAATGAAATTATATAAACTGACCACCACAAATATATGAATTTACAAACTATTTGTATAAATTCATTTTAAAAATTGAAAAATTATTTAAAATCAAATAAACATATATAACATAACCTAATCCCGTTTCTCCATGTAATGTATGTGATTTATTTTATACATTTTGGTCAAACAGAAATTTGGAATTGCATTTTTTACAACTTTGTAAAACATACTATACTAAAGGGTCATTCTGCATTATTAGAATTAACTGAAAAAACAGAACCGTAGGAAATATTACAAAAAAATTATTAAAAAAAAATATAAATTGTGCAATTCTATTGTACTAAAACCAAACAACTAAACCTTTTTGATAACTTTGATAAATGGTTTGAAAATATTATTTTACTGCTCTACTGCTATTCCAACTCGATGAATGTGTAAAATATAAAAGTACCACATATTGTTTGATGTTGCACAAAAAAATAATATTTTACACTGAATAATAATCTTTTGTATTTTGTAATAATTTTGTAATTTATATAAAAATACTGTGCCATAGTAAAAGCGATAGTGGTATACATATATAGTGTTTATAGTCGCGTAATATTGTAATTATGTCACGTGCACTAACAATTACATAATGTTTGAGAGGCAGAATTTAATAGAGTTCTGAAACTTTACAATTAATTATATTATTTGAAAATGTTCGATATTACATACTAAATATGTGTATTTTTAATTAGAGATGATGTTGTGGTATTAGGATATTATAATTAGACCTTAAAATTCTGAAAAGGGTTCTAAAATATTATAATTTACAATTTTTAGTATCAAGAACATGAAAATTTAGAAAAGTATAAGTATTATATATGTGAACATTTAATAAGCTTTATTTGATATATATGTGAATATATAACTGTGTATATTTCATTGAAATTGGGTCAGAAAGGACCTTTGTACATAGATATAAGAAATTTTTTCTGTCCACTTAAAAACGTATGGACTTGAATTACAATGTAAAATCCACTTATCAGAATTTATGGACTTTTGAATTTTTTAAAATTAATTAAATTAGTTTCATGTTATTATTTTATAAATACAATAGTTAGTGAAAAGAATCTCAAAATGGTTTTGCAAAATATAATATTCTGTTTTTAATTATATTAAGAAATTAACAATGATTGAATGGATTTTATTTTATTAACTAATAGAATTTTTAAAAAATTTTCATAAAATTTATTTTTAATCATAAATTTTCGAAGTTTAATAATAAACAAGCATACTGTGAATTTAAAGCATCAATAGTACTTCATAGTACTTCATTCCGGGCATTCCCTTTTTCCAAAATTAAGAAAAAACAACAATTTTACATATAAATTACATTTACAAAAAAAGAGCAGTTCAGATTTTGTAACCAAACTCTCGCGTACATAAATTCATAAATAAATCTAAGCAAAATAGTTCCGATTTCTAAAAATTTCGGGCGGTCCAAACGATATGAACAATTTCAGACCAATTTCTATTGCGTCAGTTTTTAGTAAACTGATAGAAACTCACATCAGAAAGCAACTAACTGTTTTCTAAGAAAATAAAAAATTAATGAGTGATCAACAATAGGGTTTGAAAAAAAAACTCGAGCACTCCGGCTGCTCTATTTGACGTAGTCTCACACGTACAAAATGGATTAGAAAAAAATAAAAAAGTTGTTGTTGTATTTTTTGGTTTGACGAAAGCATTTATTACAATCAACAGAAGTATTCTGCTAAGAAATCTATTTGAATATGGAATTAAGGGCAAGGAATTTAAATGGTTTGCAAGTTACTTAAAAGAGAGAGCAATTTGCAGAATGCCTAGGCATAAAAAATTAGTCAAAAAATATTGACCATGGAGTCATACAGGAGACCAACTTTATTTTTGTGTTATGTCAACAGTTTTCTTAATCTTAAAGTAAATAGGAAAGCGTTTATGTTTGCCGACGACTTAGAAATTGTTTATAATGAGGAATTTTGCCAAGATCTTCAACGATCAATCAATATAGATATGGCCATTATTTATCATTAGGAAATGGATGGAAGCACACAAGCTAACTATTAACACCAATAAATCAACTACTTAATTTTTAATAAAAAAGAGGTTGACAATGAAGTGGTTTCATATAACAATTGTGATTAGACAGAGTTTTGCAATATAAGTACTTAGGAGTTACAATTGATGATAAACTCAACTGGGGTGCATACATAAATGAGTAATTGAAGAAGGCAAGAAGGATTGCAGGCATTTCGAAAGGAATAAATAAAAGAGTGCCTCTCCATTTGAAACGGCCCCTATATTACTTAATGTTTCATAAAACTATTGCTTACGCTAATCAAATATGGGGAATACAAAAATTATCTAAGTTTACTACAAATATCACAGAACAAAGCTATAAAAAATCTGTTTGGGTATAAGCTCAGAACGACGCCTGCGTTGGATATCTGTAGGAATCTGTAGGAACAACATATTGATGCTAAATCACCAAATTCAGGTTAAATTAATTACTCACGTTCATTAAATGCTAAACCACAACATCAACTCAAATGTGAAATTAACGTTTAATAATAATTATCACACGTACAATACAAGAATTGCTGAAAACATTAGAATAACATCATCAAGGAAAAAGTTTAATGGAGATAATTTAATATATAATAGAGCTTATGGAAAAAAAGCTACGTGGAAGCTTTACTTTGTAGCACATTAGAAAAAAAGATGGATCATTTTTTACTTTGTAGCACAGATTTAAAAAAAGGACGTTCGCAGATAATTCGTAAATATGTAATTCAAAATAAAACTAAAACTTGCATATAAACATAGAATATATAAATTCAGTTAGATAATGTATCTTATATTATATGATTCCATGTATTAATTTAAATTTTACATAAAAAAAATTTTGTTATTTAGATTTTACCACATTTTTTATAAAATTAAATAATTAATTTAATAGAATATTAAATTGTGTTATCCCAAATTTTTACCTTTATCAAACTTTTATTTACCAAAGCAAAGAATAACATTTGTTAACTTTTGTATTCCCACAACATTCGACAATAGAAACTGTAGGTAAAAAACAATTAACCTAAAAAAATCTTAAAAAACAGAAATGAAAAAAGGATAAAAAGTTTTTCAAATCTAGGTAAGAAAAAAAAAAAAAAAAAAAAATTTGAAATTAAATTAAAGTAAATATTTTCCCATAGCTTCAATATCCTAGAAAAAGTTATTTATTATTCTAAACTTATTTTTTTTTGTTCCCACAGAGTAGGGAAGAGTTTTTAATTTCACTTGGGCATTGTTTCACACCAAATTAGGATTCTTGAAGAAATATAATTTGTAACTGAGCCTATATTTAAAGGAGGCATAAGGAGTTTAGTGAATCTTAAAGTCTGAAATAGGTTCTCAATTGATTAGTTTAAAATGTAAGAAAAAAAGTATTACAGTACTGGCAAAGCTTTTTGGGAATGAAAATATCTTTAACCCCTTTAAGTATGCAATGATTTTAAGAAATGTAATTTTTCATGATTTTTCAAATATTGGGGGATCAGTGGCGTACTGGTTGAATACCTGGCATAACCGAAGGAATGTAGGTTCGACATCCATTCAGATCGCAATTGTTTTCCAGGAAATTTACTGAAAAACTTATTTTCAATAGCGTCCAAATCTATAATGATCTCGGTAACTCATATTTTCGGAAAATTGTATTATCAGTTTTTAGTTGTTTACTTTAATATTGCTGGATTGCAATGAAAGATTCTATAAATATGGGATTTGTGAGTTCAATTATATGAATGCATGTTCTATTCTTCCGAAAAACTGAATTTAAAAACTTTTCGTTATAATTTGCCAGGTACCCAGCTTTAAAATAAGTTTTATAAAATTTTTCTTAAATATTTATAAAAATTTTTATACTAGAAACGATGCTGGCTAAATTGAATTGTTGTTGTGAAGTGATGCAAGTTATAAATATAATGGACATTTGAATGATTCAAGAAAATAAAAAGTATAGTGCAAGTAAATTTGTTAAAAGTTTTAGAAATTTTTTAAAGAAAAATACATTTTTTAAAATTTAAAAAATAATAATAAAACGTTTTTTATGCAATATGATGCATAGAGGAAAGTTTTTTTTCAAACTTTTAAAATGGAAGCATGAAAATTAAATTGTAATTTTTTCTAACTTTTTTTTATCACTTTTTAAATATTTTATTACGTAAATGCAACATTAGTGAGTTATTTTACTATTAGCTTTAGGCTTTTCTATTTTTAACACGAGAACTAAACAATTTACATTTGTTAGAGTATATTTTTAAATTGAACTTTTTCAATTTTAATGTAAACTGTAATATTAAAATTTAATTTTATTAAAAAAACTTATAAATTTAAAATAATAATAGCAAAAAGTTGCTATTTTAATACAATACAACAGTAAAATTTTAATGAAAGTTCTACTAACTGCAGTTTTATAGAACACCAAACAAAAAGGGGAATTTAGATTGCAATTTAAGCTGTTAAATATTTAAAGTTGGATACTGTAGTCCTTAAAAAATGAAATTTCTATAAAATTTTCTGTAAATGTTTTTCCTTAGGATTTTTTGGACAAAACTTTTTATGAAAAACTTACAATGTCCTTTTTTCCAGTCCTTTTTGTAGTTTTTAGAAATGCCCATGTATACGAATCTTGTATATTAAAATTTTATGCAAAAATTGTTTAAAAGAATATGTACAAGTCAAGTGGACATATGGTGTTACAAATATTCTGAATCTAAAATATTTAAAATGCATTTTCTGAACAAATTCAGATTGTTGTGCATAGCCTTGTTTATAAGTAAATTTTTACTTTTTTTTCCACTTTTCATGCTTTTCAAGTTTGTTTAAGTTTTAGAATAAAAAATTTTTTTTTTTTGTTTTATACTAGAAAAAATTACAATATTTTAAACAAAAATTTAATTTTTACCAATGACCGATAACTCAGTGATTAAAATGGTGGCTTTTCAATCGAAAAGTCTCGGGTGCAAACCCTGGCTTGATCATAACTTGAACTTAAATATTGTTGAAAAATGTTACACAATTCATAGAAAATGATCAAAAGAAGTCTTTAAAAACAAAAAAACAATAAATTGAAAACTCAGCTAAAAACTAAACAAAAATAATTTTCTGCAATTTTTATAATAAAATTTTAAGAATTTAGCGAACATTTTTTAAACATTTTTATCGAATACCAAAACTTTATTTAAAAGTATCAAAAAAATAAAAAATTTGTAGACTGTTTGATGCTTTTGATCTAATATACCCACAGCTTCTATGAAATGCAATAAAGTTTCAAAAATTTTGAATTTTGAATAATTTTTGGAATAAAAGTTTTTTTTGAGTGAAAGGCAGGTTGAAGAAAAACACAAAAACATATTTCATTTATGTTTAGATAATATAAGGAGAAAGAGAGCTTCAATTTTTTTTTTTTTTTTAATTTAAACTTTATTTTTCCCTTTAATTCTTAAACTACCTTAGCCTATTTAATCATAGTATTAAAATATTATTTAAATTGTTCAATTTTACAATATTATTATTATTATACAGGTTTGGTATACAGTTTAAGGTACTAAAAAAAACCAAACCGACTAAAAATTTTTTTAAAAATCCTAGTTAAAACAAACCTAGTTAAAACAATTCCTATTATTAACTACTTCGTGCAAATTATAGGTATTTTTCAACATCCAATGGTCTCTTTCTAATAATTTATCTATGTCTGGAATAGACTTACGGTATTTAAATTTCTCGGCTACCTGCAATAAGGCCAATTGAAATAAAGCCAATTGACTTTATTTCATTATAATATTTGAAATAAAGCCAAAAAAAGAATTTTTAAATTTTGGTCTTATTTCAGTATGAAAAATTGAAATAAAACCAATTTGATTTTATTTCATATTGCTAATTTTTTTTTAGTATAAACAATTAAATTGTTATTTTTCAGAAATTTTGTGAAATTAAATTTTTTATTGGTTGTATTCAAAAACAGGGTTGTACGCCCAGAATATTTGTGTATATGTGTACATGAGATTCTTAATTAGGATGGATTTTAGAGTTAGATTTAAAATCAGGGTATTCCCCTTTTACAGAAAATTTTTTAATATATATACTCGTATATATAGACTTGGATTCAAAATCAGGATTGCCGATTTCCCAGAGTATTTATATATGTGGAATTTTGAATTAAGAGAGATTTTAAAGTTGGATTCAAAATCAGGGTATCCCTTTTGCCAAAATATTTATGTACTAAAAAATCCCTATTGATACAGAATCTGGTATAAAAGCAACAATACTAAGTTTGATTTATCTCATGTTTTAAATATTGTTGGCTTTATTTCTTTTTAAAAAATTTGTAAAAATGAAATAAAGCCAAAAACTAAGAAATTATGATTTTGGTTTTATTTCAAATGTGATATTGAAATAAAACCATAAAAGGGTAATTTGGCTTTTTTTCATTTGGCCTTATTGCTTGTACCCATTTTCTCCGTTTATATTCTCGTTTTCCGTAGCACGTCTGTCTGTTGTCAAAAATTAACAAATCTTGAATTTAAAAAATATGAAATCAATTAAAAAAGTTTCAATGCACTTAAAACTTTTTAAAATTCATATATATATACATATTTTTTGAATAAAAAAGTTTTTAATAATATTTAAAATAAATAAACAATATTAAAAAATACAATAAACAATATTGTGTTTTTTAATAATAAAATACGAAAGCAAAAATGTAAATAATTGTAATGTAAAAAATGTTGAATTTATTTTTTAATTGTAATGAAAAAATGACTTTTAGTTAAAACTTTTTTTGAATTCATTGTAGTGTATTTATTTTGTTCATACAATAAATCAAAAATATATTTAATAATGACTTTTTCTTTTGATCTATTCTCCGCATATGTTTGTATAAGACTGAACATGCATTGAATGCTATGTACCAATTACATTTTGGTATTATAATTTGTATTCATATGAATCATATAGTGGAAATTACAAAATAAACTTTGTTGAAAAAGTTTTTCTTTTATTTATAACATAAAATTGTAAAAATTCTAGAAATCCAAAAGATTCTGTAGAATCATTAGCTTTACTCAGTATTCTTCAGAAAATAAAATTCAGTTTTATAAAGGAATAAAAGAAAAATATTTTAATTGGTATGCAATAAGTTTTAAGTAAGAGTCATATTCATTCTGTTCTTTTATGGTTAAAGAAACTTGGTTAATACAATCAGGAAACATATATTTTAATTTAATAAAAGTTGGAATAGTTATAAATTATAACATCAAGAAATCAACTAAAGTTATAGAAATAGAAGTTATTTAAATTAGTTAAAATTTATGACATTTACATGATTTTAAAACTAAATTTTAAAAAAGTTTTTAAAATTTTTGGATAAGTGTTCAGTAGGGGACAAACGAAGTCTAGAACGAACCAAAGTAAAATACTTCAAAACAATCAAATATTACTCCCGTTTGAAATATAGTTCGGGTAATTTATGTGGATTAAATTTATATTACGTTCTTTTTGGAACTTTAATCACGAAAACCTAAACCTAAAAAAAAATAAAGTTCCAAAAAAAAACCAAATAATTAAAAGTGTTCATTTCTTGGAACTTAGTAGTCGGGTCGACATAATTTTAAACAAGTGATGAAAAAACCAATGGTTTCTAAAAAAGCACATTTTCAAAATAATAAAGTGTTTCATACTGAGTATTTTATCGGATTATAATGTTGAAGCTTCAATGTTAACGTTTAATTTAAGAAATATATACGTTGGTGACTAAGTTACTACTTACTTATAAAAACAATAAATTTTTTAATTTTTAAGTTCTAAAAGCCCCTCTATGAGGAAGGTGACCTAATTTCTCAAGGATCTAATCCTCACTACTCCCCTTTCCCAACTTTTTTAGGTTCAAGTAATTAAATTGTGAATTCTACCAAAATTTGGAATTTTATTTAGAATTTTACTATTTAAGCAAAAATGGTTAAAACTGAGAGACACATTCTTCAATTTAAAGAACCGCTTTTAAATTTAAGAAAATCTTAAAAAAAATTATAGCTACAGTTACAGGATTTAAGTTACAGGTATTTAAAAATAGTAAAATTTCAATTTGCCAGCCCTTATAGCTCCAAAACAGGGGGTGCGACAAAAAAATGTTGTTAACCGACTCCTACTAATTTTTTGAAGATTTAACTACTTCCAAAATTTCAAGACCCTAGCTTGAACCGATTAGAAGATATGTATGGCCAAAAATTTTTGCAAAAATTGAGTATTGGTGAATTTTAATACCGTATGGCAACCCTAAACATTTGTCTTAAAAATTTATAAAGTTAATAAAACCAGCTATCTCTTGCCCTTTTCATATTGAAAATACACCTAATAGAACTCCTGTTATAACAATTTGAAGGGCTTTTTCCAACCCTAGGGGGCTGTAGATCCGTAACGGGTGGGGTACTGAAAACAAATTCTTCTATGAAATTATTTTTTTTTGTCATAACTATCCATGGCTAAAATTTCTTTTCTCTATTTCAAACGATGTAAAAGTTTTGGTAAACATACGGACAGACGGACAGACGGACGGATGGACGGTCAGAGTGAATCTATATAGGCACATTTTTACAAAATTTTTTGAAAATATGCTAAAAAGGTAATCACGGATTTTTTAGTAGAACCTAAATACAACAGGAAAAAAAGAAGAAGTTGAACTCTTATGCCCGCCCCAACAAATATTTTTGTACCATTTTTTTGTACATTTATAATTTTTAGGGTCTACTACAGAATCGAAGACTAGATTTTTTAGATTTATGAATTGCAAGATTCGAGGTTTGAAACTATATTTGAATTTTGAATTAGAATTCTTCCGGAAAGAAATTCAATAATTGAATTTTATTCCAATATCATTTCGTTCCGGACCCCCAGTGATCAGAACAAATTGTTTTTAAAATTTTTTAATGTTTTTCAGAAATCAAATAACTTTTATATTTTAACTTATTTACGAAGTAAAGTATAGTTTGATGATAATATGATATTAAATTGATTACAATATGGATAGATATATACATATACAATAATAGATATGAAACATAAAGAGAACTAACCGACTTTTAATGACCGACTTTTAATGAATAACAATTAAAATGTCAAAATAAAAAAAACGTTGTATTAAAATCTTTTCAAAAAATAAAAAAAATTAGTTTTAATTACAAAAAACTATTATGTAAATATATTATTAAATAATTTTAAAAAAAATTTAAAAGCTATTTTAAAATTTGGGTGTTTTTTACTACTTTTAAAATAAAAATTTAATAATTATACTGCGAAGGTCTAATGGAATGAACCAAAATTTATTTAAATGAAAAGTGATTAAAAACAATAGAAAATTAACAAAAAATTTAATGTGAAATAAAACTCGGTAGTTATTATTCTTTTTTGATTGTTTTTCTAATATCAATCAAAACACCTGCCAGGTAAAAAGAAACCTCCCACAAAAAATGAAAAATAAAGGTAATAAGAAATACAGCACAAAAAAAATAAGTTTTTTAAAGTTTGTATTCACATAAATTTTAACTTTTAGATTTTGAATAATAAGTAACCGGCGTTTTCAACTTTTATTTCTATTGAATACAATTTTAAAAGCTAAACACGACTTACAATTTACGAGAACGCAACAAATCAATCGTGTAAAGAAAGTAAATATAAAATATTTTTTAATGTCCATTGTTGTACAGTACTGGTCACAAAAAATGATTATGTTGTTATATGAAAATAAATTACTTAATCAGTATTTTAAGTTTACTGGAAACTTAACTTTTAAGTTGATTTCAGAACTATTGGGTTTGGATTTGGTACGTTCATTTGAAGTGCGGGCTTATGGGATAAGAATTTGATTGACACTGCTATGGCTACAGTAATACCACAGTTATTTTTGATTTTCAGAAAAAAATTTCAACTGAATTTTAAAAGTTACCTTAATTTAAAAGTTTTTTGTATTTATTCTATTGGTATATTGTTTCAACTTATTTCTTTTTATTTAAAGTAGTATTAATTATTTTTAAGAGTATCGTTTTATGACCAACACTGTGGTTTAAACATTTTTTTATTAACTTAAAAAAAAGATACGGAGTGCGTTGTTAAATTTTAAAATTTTTTTTTTATCTTGATATTTGTATCTTTTCATTTTCTAATACATTTTATTAAAATTTTTATCTTTAAGATACATTATCATTGATACAAAATCTTTAAGAGTCCATTAAAATAACAGGTAATTTTTTTTTAACATACATGAAAAGATAACATAACATACATGATAACATTAGATTAATTTTGTTATTCTGTTTTGTGTTTTAGTTTTCTTTTTTTTCAAATGATACCGTTACTTAGTAATAGAACTTATCTTTTGATTGTATCTTGCAAGGTGCCTATTTAACAGTAGATAGCAAACCTATAAGATATATAAAAATATATAAAGTGTAATCTATATATATTTCTAATTTTATTGACTTTGTTAATGAATATCACGTTTCCAAATAATCAACAAACAAGTCATACAGTGAGTAACTTATTTACTGTAGGTATAACGAGTTGCTTAGTGAAAGAAAGAGATAGAGAATATTATTTGTTTATTTTAATTTTAGACGAAATATAATGACGATTACTATTCTTTTAGACTGTTGGACTGTACTTTGACCATTGTTATTTTTAAATACAGCCCAAAATTTTATTGTTTTCAGCACGTTTTCAAAAGATATTTTTAAATTGTGCCTATAAAGTTTCTGTAGGATTTATAAATTTTGAAGCACAAATTCATAGAGTCGCTGTACGGTACTAAAATTGACCGTTATGCAGTTAAAGAGTCGGTTAAGAAATTTTTTTGTTATATTCCTGTTTAGGAGCTGTTAGGAGTCCAAAATTGAAATTTTGTTATTTTTAAACATTTGTAATTTGAATAACTGTAAAAAAAATTTTTTTAATAATTTACAAAATTAAAAGTTTCAACAAGTGTTCCTAAAATTGCCTCTTATTTTAACCCTTTTTGCTTAGATAATAAAATCATCACGCACTGAAATTCTGTGTGAAATTAATTGAAAATAGAAATCGGGAAAAAATGAGTGAAGGTGAAGAATTGATGATGAGTCTTGTAAAAAAACGTGAGTCAGACATTTCTTTTTTTTTTGCCTATAGTTTTACAATTTTATTTCTTTCTGCGTTGAGTTTTCTTGTTATTTAAAATGTGATCGAATTTCATGCTACAACATAAAATATAAACAAATATTGAAATTTGTATCTTTTTTTGTATTTTTAATTTAAAAAAAAAATCTACAAAACTAAAAAAGACTAGGTGTATAATTAGTCATGTTTATATTTTTTCTAGAGTTCTATTTCCCGAAACCTTTAAAAAACCATAAAACAAATTCAGTGATGTTTAAAATTGGTTTTACACAAAGATTAGCTTAAGGTGAAATTACATTAATGAATGGCTGAGAGAAATGTTGTAAAATATTGTGATACTTGTTAAATTTTTTATTAAAAATTTAAAAATAGCGAATTCAGTGTACAAAAACCTTTACGAAATACGAGACTCAAATTCGGTTTAGAAATAGCATAAAACTTTACCTTTTGACTTAAAGAAATGACAATTCCATGTAACAACAAGTCAAATTGAAGTTTTTCTTTTTAAGTGCAAGGATTAACTTTTTTAAAACATCTTTTTCTCATCAAATTCAAGTATTTACTAAACACTTTAATGTTATTAATTTATTTTTATAATTTTTACAAAATTACAAATCAAATTTTTAAATTACAAAACACGGTTGTCACACAATTTGGTTGATTTATTAATTTTCCAACGTTAATCGCGTTACGTGCTGCCAAAATAGAAGCGAGTAGTCGGACAGGCGGAGTGTAAATTAAAAATATAATAGAAACTGACAATAGCGAATTCTAAAGAGTGTTATTTTCATTTGAAAAAAGAATTTCCAGCGCACAGTAAAACTTGCACTTAAAGTGAAAATCCATGGTTTTTTAAATAAAAAGGTGTTTGTATTACCTTTATCAATTTTTATAAAATTAAATTTTAATTGGTGATCCTATTATATAAAAGACAAAACAAAAGATTAAAGAAGTTGCTAATTGATTTTGAATCTTATGCAACAAAGGCTAACTCTACTTTATAGAATACAGCAAACAATTAATATATTTGTAATAAAACGCAACTAAGATACAACATATTAATCATTTTTTAAAAAGTGATATGAAATCTTTATAGAAAATAATAAAATAATATAAAAATAAATGACAAGATGACTTCTTTGTTTTCAATATTATCATAATTTTCTATTCTAATTTTTTTTTAAAACCAATTCATGTTAACACCTCCCTAATAAATTCCTCAAGTCATAAGAATCGTCGGATTTTTTATTGTGTTTAACCTCTTTTCGGTTTTAATACAATAAAAGCTTTTGTCATTCTGTCATGAGAAGTTTTAAAATGTAGGTAAAATTTTAAATATGTAGGTACAATTAAGTTTTGATTTATGAGTTCATATTTGTTAAAATGTAATTGGTTAGGTGTGTGAATTTTTCTTATCTTTTTATTGTTAACCTTTTAGACAAATTAGAATTAATGCTTTAATAGATGTTCACAAGTTCACTAGATTTTATGAATATATTACCATTTAAGAAGCTTAAAAAATATTTTTAAAATCATATATAACATTATTAACAATTGTTTAACATTTATAAAATTAAATGAGATGAGATGAACTATGAATAGTTGCCATATAAATTTGCTGAACAAAAAGTTTGAATATTTCTATGCCTTCTTAAATATTTCATACTAATTTAAAAACTTTTACATGTACTCATTTAAACTAATGCTATAAAAGGCGAAACACGATTACTTTTGTTCCCAACTCAAAATATATAAGTTAGAATATTTTTATTCAGTTAACACTTGGATGAAACCGTATTTAGAGTGCCTGCATCTCATCTCGAGCAGCCTGACAATTCAAATCTTAGTAAAAGTATTTGGTTTTCGATTTGATTCAGTTATCGTCATTGTGTTCAAATTAATTGCATAACTAATAACTACCAAATATTAAATAAATACCAAAAAAATTTGAATTGAATAATACAGCTCACAAATATAGCAGCTTTACAAGGTTATTGAAATTTATAACATTGTTCATGTATAACATATATTGAAATCTAAGATATTTCTATATATAATAAGGCCTAGTAATATTTTATGTATTAAATGTTTTATATGTAATTAATTAACCTGAAATTAGGTTCTTTTATTATTTTGGTTCTGCGAACTTTTTTAGAAGAGCTAAATAATAGAATGTCTACTAGATATTATAATAAGTTTTAAGTGGTTTTACTTTTATTAGAAAAGTTTTACTTTTAAGTTTTGTAAGTTCAAAATCACTTTTAATAAAAATATATTGAAAAACTTCTTAAAACTTTATTCCAATCAAATAATAATTAATAATTAATTAATTCTCTAATAATTGTTATTAAACTTTGGTCATATTGTTTTAATATTAATAATTAAATCTCATAATTTTATAAAATTTAATTGATTACATAATGTTCAAAAATCAATAAAAAGTACATTAGAACTCAATTAAAAGTTTTCTTTTTTCACTATATTTGAAGTGTTCCCCTTAGTTCCAATTTTAATTGAAAAACTTTTTTTAAAGACTATATTTGTACTTTACCTTAAAACTGTTTTATATAATAAAATTTAATAAACCTAGGTGCAAATATTAGTTTTATTTCCTTCATCTATACATATAAAAGCGAAAGTTTGTTTGTTTGTATGTATCGAATAGACTCCTAAACTGCTCAGCCGATTCTCATGACAATTTTTTGGGTTTTCCTCAAATTTTTTATATGTGTTCCGTTTTGAGAATGGAGTAACCTCTATTAACCGACTTGGAACTTGTTCACCCATTCCGGCCCGACGATTGTTCAAAAAAATTTTGGAAGCAAATTACTTTGTTTTAAATTAAAAACGGTTTGACCGGTTGATTCCAAATTTTGTATGCGTTAAGCACCTTGAAAATGGAGTTGCGTCTGTTAGCAGACTTGGTGTTTGGTAACACATGTCGGTCCTACTATTGGTCAAAAAAAAAATTTTGAAGTAAATTACGTCCAATTTTCGAAAGGAGTTAGTGCTTCTTTGAATTACAGGAACTTTAAAGAATAATCCTAGCAAAATCGTTTAAAAAGAATTGCTTTTATAGATTTTAAAATTAACATTTCCACCATGTGTAATTTTTATGTATTTAACTTTTTCCAGTAACATCAACTTCGACTAAACCTCCAATGAGAGGCGCAGCAACGCGCACCGGGTATTAGTTAGTTTTAAATAAAAACACTTAAACTTATACACCTACCAAAACAATATTAGTTTCCTTATACTTTGGAAAGGATATAAAGAAACTTTTATATTAAACAGATACTTTTCCAATAAGTACATTTTGCTTATTATTATCACTTATCAATACCATTTACAGTATCTACAGTATCGATGGTGACAATTTTTTAATATTAATTTTTTATTTTATACCGAAGAAAACTATTTCAAAAATAATAAAAAGTCACCAAAGTAAACTGTAAGTTGGAAAAACTTTTTTATACAATACATAAAATAAATGTAAGTGAAATTAATTCAAGTGTTGCAAAATGTGATAAAGTTGATAAAAAAAAAAAGAAAAACTGCATTCAATTGCAATGAAAAAAAAAAGGAAAGGTGAAAATTATTTTTACAATTTTTTCCTTGCATTTCTTTTTATATTGTCTTTGGAATTTACTTATTGCAGATACTTGGAAATGCATTGATTTAAATGAATCATGATTTTGCTATAGTGTATAATGTATCTGATTTTCTAAATGATTACTTTGCATTGATCTGATTATTCTTCAACGATTCCTCTTCAGCCAATATAAATTGGTTAAGAAAAACATTTTATAGAAATGTTGACTTTTTTTTTTAAATAATTGGAAGGGAGAAATATGGAATCAATTATTTCAAAAAGTTTTTTATAAATTATTTGTAAACTAATTGAGTATGATAAAAAATATAAGTAATATATTTATAATAAAGTCTTATTACATTTTTAAAAATAATGAATCAGGAATACGTAGTATTCAATAAGAATTGTATATATTGAAAATCTAAAACATTCCTCCATATTATAAGGCATTGCAGGTTATCTCATGTTTAAATTGTGTGTGGAATTCCTTAAGGTAATATGTCTCCACTGTTTCAACATTTACTTATGGCATAGATCGGCTTTTAGCCTAAAAGTTGAGCAGTTAGCACTTATAACAAAAACAAAAACCATAACAATTTATTAATTCACGTGCAATTCATCCATTTGCTCGAAGAACCCATGCAGTTTTTATGATCAAATTTCAGCGATAGCTGATTGGAAGTTACTACAAAGGAGAACTATTCTATTAAACAATGAGGCCAATCGCGTGTGTCAACTATCGGAAATGTGACAACTGATAAAATTTATCAAAAATCATATCGTGAAGAACTACTGATAAATTTTATGATACAAATTTACTATTATGAATTGTGATTTGAGTTTTTGAAATTAAAAAAAAAAAATTATTTTATTTCCTTTGGGTTTAATTGGAATGCAAAAATTAGATAAATATTGAAGTAATCACATGATATTTGATTAAATTCACAATAGATATGAAATTTTTCATATATTTGACACTGGCAATGTGGTTGATAAAAATTTTTGAAAATTATCACAAATTTTGATAAATGACTAGTGATAATTCACACTCACGATTAGCCTGAATATAAATCCTTAATACTTAAAATTTAATAATTAATTTAATATTTGGATATAAATTCAGTTAAATGAATAAGTTAGAATGTTAAATAATATTAATTAAATTTGATATATTGAATCTCATAATTGGTGTGAAGTTAAAAAGCAATATCAATAAGAAAATAACTATTATAAGATAAATTCTAGTAATAATTTAAATCAATATTAACTTATTTCATACTCATCATCTATCCATTATTAATGGATTGTTTTTACCTCAAGGTATCAACTATTCACACAATAATTTTATTCATTTAAAATGTCAAAAATTTATCTACAGTATCTATCTAAATAATCATTTATAAGGTTTTCTTAACCTATCAGTATTACTTCCAAATATACATATATACACTCGTATATATTTAATGAAATTATTTCCGTTCACATAAACTAATTAATTTTTTAAATCAAAAAGCGTTTTTTTACCGTTTCACCGGAAAAATTAATTTAAAGTTTTTTATTAACTGTCATTTCTATAAATGAAATAAATGTAGGGTAATTTGTAAACGTTTTTTTTTATTTTATGAACAATTAAATTCCAATCTAATTAAAGTACTATACAGGTGAATTGTAAGGGTAAAAATATCATTATATATATGTGTTTTCAATCTTATTTGAAGGGAAAACAAAATTCAATGACATAAAAATAAAAGTAAAACGTATGCTTTTTTTTAAATTTCGGTGAAAAGTATTCAGGTAGCGATTTGAAAGTTTAATTGACAGCAGCATCTAAAATGTCAAAATTAATTAACCTACCTATACAAAAAAAAAAAACTTATATATTAGTTTTTCTATTTTTAATGACAGTTTGACGTTTCTTTTAAAACAAAATTTGTAATTGTTGTTACTAGGTAACAATTTATTAAATTTAATAAGAATGTATGCAACTTCAATTGACTGAATAACCTCAATTTATGTATAATTGAAAACCACTTCATTTAAAATGAAAAGTATAAAGTGCATGATGCAATAAAAATGATGCAAAATTTTTTAAAAATGGTTATAACCTTAATATTACTAAGAATTTTTAATAGTTTTCAAATTTAAATTAAAAAGAAAATTAACTGTATTAAAAATGTCAAATAAATGTCATGAAAAAATTCGATTAGAAAGCATGAACCTATTTGACTGTGGATGAAAGAAGAGTTTTTAGTTTTTTGATTTGCAATGCACTTAAATTTAAAGTAATTGAAATTGAAAATTTTTTAATTAGAAATTAAATGTTCTTTAGTTATTTAAGAAGAATGAAAAAATTATATTCAACAAGGTAATTCTCTTTCGATTTTGAAAATTCATATAGAGTGTATTTGGGGCAATAAATGAATTATTTCAAAAACCAAGCAAAGTACACCTCATCCTACAAAAAATTCGTAATAACTAAATTTGCAAAAAAAAAAATTTTCTCGAGAATTTAAAAGTTTTTTTGAACCTTTGCATAATCCATTAACTGATCCCCAGTTCTTTAACACTTCACTATAATAAGGGTTTCAACAGCAGTCTTTTATTTAAAACTAATTTTATTAAAGTGTCCACCCTAATACCATAGTAATGCATCGAATATAAATAAAAGTTAAATTCGAAAATTAAAATGCAACTTAAGATTTGGGTTTTAATTAAATTCGATTAAATTCATTTAAAATAAAGTCACATTTTTTGTCTGTGGTATTGAAATTTCAATTTAATTCAAAGTCAATGATGAAACTTTTAATTTCAGTAAAAGTTGAAAAATAATTGACCTCAATAACTAGACAAATTGGAATTTATTCAATATAACAAAACAGAATGCAGAATAAAATAAAATGGAAAAAAATTAAATGTAAAACTGCATAATTTAATATTTTAATGTTATATTTTGGGTATTTCTCCAATTTTTTGAAAAAAATTTATGCTGAGCAAAAAAGAACTATAAATTAGTTCAAAATTCTAGATATTTATAACTACTGCATATAGTGATAATTTTTGAATTTTTTAATAAATTCCAGTTATTTAAATATTTGACTTTTTTTCCCTAGTTTCCATTTTCCTTTGGAAATTTGTTTTTTAATTATTACATACTAGCAGATTTACCCAGCGTTGCCCGGAAGCTTGCAAATTGTAAAAACGCAAGCTTCAGCCAATTTTTTGAAATACTACTTTGCTTATAAATGAAGCCACAAAAAAATATTTGTGGAGTTCCGTTAACCAATCGTGACCCAACAGCTTTTTTTAGGTTTTTTGGTTGCTTTGTTATATATATTAGAAATGGTTTAACCGATTAACTTCAAATTTTGTATATGTGTTCTTCTTTAAAAATGAAGTTCAATTTACTAACAGACTTGGAAGTTGTTAACCCCTGTCGACCCGACGATTGTTCAAAAAAAAATTTGTAAGTAAATTACGTCCAATTTCTGAAAGTAGGTACAACTTCTTTGAATTAGGGGAATGCTTAAAAAAATGTTTTGCCGAGTTCTTTTAACCGATTGCGAAACAAAAACTTTAAAAACAGTTTGAACGATTATCTTTAATTTTTCTATACATGGTGCTTCTTGAGAATTTTGTGCTCCTTGACGATAGAGTTGAGGATGTTAGGTTCCCGGCGAATAATTTTAACTGAATTAAAATGACTATTGGTCAAATGGGGATACTAAGTTTGCCATTATGTCATTATACTATGTCAATAGTAGTTATCTTGAATTGCCAACGTTTGAATAAAATATAGTCGATGGTTTAGAAAAGATTTAAAAATTTGCTTTTCAACTTATATTTTGTTTAGTACTCACCTGAAGGTTGTAATACGCTCTTTCTCGTTTTTTTATGATTTGATGAGAGAAATTTAGGCTTATTTTTTGGAAAAACTGTTTTAAAATACTATGTTTTGAAGCATTATATATAAGAAATTGAATTTTTTGATTTTTAGATTTCATTTGAAGAAAACTGAAAATTTCATTGAATCTTTGTCCAAAACGCACAACCAGGCCAAAACCAAATTAACCATGTGGGTTTTAATTAAAATGTTGGTACAACATTTTCAATAACATACTTTTAATCGTATAAGAAAATAAAATTTATAGAAAACTTCATGGCGTCGTCGTGGAAAACGGGTTAATCGAATTAACCAAAACTTTTTGCAACCTCTCTTTAGACTGCAAAATCAACCTGTAAAATTGGACACAAATCGAAAACACAAAATTTTTTGGAAGCCCGCCACGTCGAAATGGGTTAAATTATTCCAACCAAATTTATACAACTAATTGCGGTAGCCAAGAAGAACATTTGTGCAAAATTTCAAGTCAAACCGTTTTGACTCGACATCAAAAACATTGAAAAAGCTTCATTGGGCCCTCGTGCCCAAACGGGTTAACCGAACCCAACAAAAATTTGTGCCAGCCTTTCTTTTCGACTGCAAAACCACCCTGTAAAATTGGACACAAATCGGAAACAAATAATTTTTTGGAAGCCCGCCCGGCCGAAATGGGTTAATATTTTGGAACCATCTTTATACAACTAATTCCGTTTGCTAAGAGGAAGATTTGTGCAAAATTTCAAGTCAATCGGTCAAACTGTTTCGGCTCGACATCAAAAACATTGAAAAAGCTTCATTGCGCCCTCGTGCCCAAACGGGTTAACCGAACCCAACAAAAATGTGTGCTAGCCTCTCTTTTTGACTGCAAAACCACCCTGTAAAATTGGACACAAATCGGAAACACAAAATTTTTTGGAAGCCCGCCGGGCCGAAACGGGTTAATTTATTCCAACCAACTTTATACCATTAATTCCGTTTAATAAGAAGAATATTCGTGCAAAATTTCAAATTAATCGGTCAAACCGTTTCGACTCGACATCAAAAAAACGAAAAAGCTTAAAACGGCTCTGGAGCCGCAACCTGTTGACTTATAAAAATGCGACATAGCCTATGTCACCCCCCGGACTCCCAAAATTATTCCTCTAAAATTTGGTGTCAATCGGACCAGTGGTTTTCGCGTGAATCCTGGACAAACAAACAAACAAACAAATTTTCTTCTTTATATATTAGATTTTATTTTTTCATTTTCATTTTAAAGACTTAGGAGTTGAATCATAGGAATATGTAAACATGCCTTATAATTGTGCATGTCTGAAAATCTTAAAAAAATACTGTAAAGGTATTTGCGTTCATCCGTTTTAAGGGTTTAAGTACTTCCGCAATCAAAATTTAATCGGCTCTTTTTTAAGTTTGGAAAAGTATTAAAAGTAATGATCCTGGGTGCGAGATTTCTAAAAAACATTGTAAGTGTGGCATAGTCTTAAAATTGGTTTATAATGGAAAGTAAAAAAATGTGAAAGGAAGCAGTTAAAGATGATATTGTCTTTATTGTGCTCCCCTAAGATATTTATATTTCTAATAAACTCTGATATTTTCAAAACAAAACTTTTTAAACTTTTTAATTCTCCTTCAATTTACTGTTACTGCAAATTATTCTGAGAACAATGATACGGTAAATCTTATCAACTAAATAAATCTTAAGATATTCCTAAAGGAATATAAAAAATTAAAAATTTCAATTGAATTCAATTTCAATTTTTAAAGTTTTATTTTGCTGAAACTTAAAATAAATTCAATGCATTCGTGATGAAATTCAATTTCAAATCAATTCAATTTGATATCATTTATATTCGAAACATTACATACAAATTACTTTTGTCCTTGTTATCCTGATTGTGTACAGATATTTTATTTATTTATATATTTGTTGTATGTGTATTAAATGAATGTTAAAATGTAAAATACCTTTAAAAGCAATTTAAATTGAAGAAAAAATGTATAAAAGAATGAAGGACACTTCAAAAAAAATGTAAAAACTAAAGAAGGAGTATTGAGAAACCAAATTGTTTTGTAAATTGCTTAGGTGGTATAAAAGTGTCAGTACAAAAAGCACATATATCCTGTTTGTGATTATAATGTATATATTTAACATACTTATTTATCTATTTATAACATAACGGGATATCAATGGAAAAATGAGAACAATTTATATAAGTAAAATATTTTTGGAGTAATTTGTCTGTCCCTAATCAAAAGCAAATTTCAAAAATGAGTATTGTAATATTGTCCTCCATTATACCTTATATCTTTCAATTTTTATATCTAGTATCTTATATCTTTTGTGTGTACTGTACATACTTACTTACTGGATCCTAGAAACTCTGTTGGGACATAGGGTATCAACAAATCCTCTCCACCTTTCACGATCCTTAGCAATTCCTTATAGCTTCTGTTCCCCCATTTGATGTCACCATACTTCCAAAATAATTGAACTGCTCTACTTCTTCAATTTGACTTTTATCTAGTAGAATTTGCTGGTGTATTGAGTGCGCTGTACGCATGCTTTTGGTCTTAGCTGCATTTATTTTTAGACTAGCTCGTTTGCAATATTATGTGTACAAATTTTGGCACATTTCATTCAGACCTGTTCTAATTGAAACATTACTGTACATACCTGCAAATATAATTTATGTACAATTAAAAGCAATATTCTTATATCTGAATGAATTTATTTCATGTTTACGAAAACTAATCCGATGTACAGTTTTACATATAAGAACAAATTGGAAAAACAAGTACTGCACTTCAAGTCCTTTTTCTATGTAACTTTAAAATAAGCAAGTAGTACTTATTGGGGGTATTTGTTTAGAAATGTTGTTTAAATACAAAATATCAAGAAATTTCTTCACAATATTCATCATAGGTAATAGAAATGTATGTAAATTTGAATTTTAAATCTATGAATATAACAGTGTATCACAATGTTTTATTAAGGACTTTTTCTGAACATATTATGCATGTGTGTAAATGCCAGTATTGCATGACATTTAAAGTTACAACTTTAGTGGTCAGTATATAGTGATTATTTGTAGATTCAATCTTTACAATTCAAATAAAAAATTAAAACGTTTTGTTTTTCAGTTTGAAGGCTTTATTTAATATTCAGAACTAAATTACTTAAATAATCCATACAAATTAATTTAGTCCGAATATCTTTTAGATATTCTCTATTGTTTATTTTACTCATTAATCCTATAAAGACCTCATTCACATAAAAATCTCAGTTTACAGAATTAACACATAAATATTCAGATTATATGATATATTCAAACTCATTAACATTTTTATAAATAATTATATGGAACTTTTATCCCAATAATCCCAAATAACTTTTGAAGGATTAAGGACATTAATATTTTATTTTTTTTGAAAATTAATTATTTCCTTTCAAAAGGAAATTTTGATTTAATCTTATACAGAAGTTTTTCATAATCTTTTTTAAAGGACATTATCAGGAGCATGTAAGGATAATGGAAAAAAAAATTTCTAATCTATTTTCTTTTTATTCCAAACTAGTATCACTTAAGTGTAGTATAATAAATATTAAAACATACTTCTGTGACATAATTATTAAAATAGGATAACCTAGGACTTTCATAATTATAAAATAAAAGGAAAAACTTAACCTGAAGTATAGGTTTATAGGTTTGGTCAAATTATTACGAACAACCTTATGTACATTTTTTTTTTTTAATAATAACAAAATTTATGATTTGTCCTTTCAATAAAAAAGAACTCATAAATTTGCCTTTAAATAAGTTTTTAAAGGGTTTTTTTTTAGGTGTTGGAGTGTGTTAAAGTGTGGGTTTGTTCAATTGATATTTCCATAGAAATACAATTGAAGGACAAAATATAACTGTATAAATGGCACCGACTCAAATTATTGAAGTTAAAAAAAATTTAAATAGTAAATGCTATAAAAAATTTAAGATATTTTAGTTAGGTTCGTTAGGTTTTAGATATTTAAGTTACAAGGTACACAACATTTTTCATATCATGTCTGAAACGTCAGGTAACTCTAAAATACTACTCTATTTCTAATCTACTTTTCATTTTATTAATTTTTACTGAATCTCTTATCCCATGTAATTATTTTTTGTATTTAGGTACTAATAAAAGTAAAGTAAAGTGTAGAATTAAAAAGCCTAAATATGAAAGTATAATTAAATCAGTTTTTGAAAGATACTTTTCTCACTTTATTATCATCCCAATACCTATAAGGTTTTAAATTAAATTTACCATATGTGTATGTTAATTTCTATTAAAAATCTTGTTTGTAATTAAAAAGGGACTACTTATCTCTAAAATAGGATTTTAGGAATAATAGATACAAATTTGTTTATTTTTTGTTTTTAAATTATTTCAAAAACAAAATTCAATTTTTTTAAACATATTGTAGAACATTTTCAAATTTTGTATTTTTTGGAAGGGGGTTAAAATTGATTAAATTAAAAGTTCCTCATCACTCTCAATTTATTGCATTTGTTCAAGTCAATTAAACACAAATTACCTCTTCATTTAATTAGCATAAAACATATACTTGTACATATGTAAATGTATGTAGATATGCATATAAAAATATTGAAAATTATGTAAATTAAATTTAAATTATCGATTAATCGATTATTGAAATCGAAATTTAAAAAAAATATTTTATAAAACTTTAAAGTCAAATCATTGTAATACGAGATTTATTATAATTTGTAGTATATCTTGAATTTAAAAGTACATACATAACTATTGTATTCATATTAAAATTGTAGATTCAGATCAAGAAGAAAAACTAATCATATTTTTGACATGTTATGAAGTACGAGATTCTACAGCTTATCGTGCAAAGTAAAATTAAAGGTAAAAATTGGCATTGGTCGAAAACAAATGTCTTGGTTACGTAACAATTAGGAATTGGAGAGGTTTATTATATATTCTTAGTACGCATAGCGATGGATCGAAATGGATATAGAAGAATTTTATCAAGAATTGAATCTAATATCCAGTCATTCAGTAGGGGATTACGCATTAGTGTGAGAGACTTTATTTTTCATTTAAATTCGAAGATATTAAAACTCATGATTAATCATGAATCAAGTCCCAAATAATAATTCAAAACTTGTAACTAAATTCTTTCAATTTTGAATTTTCATTAGACATTAAATTTCCTAAAATTTTGTAAAACATCGACCTAAAATTTTTTGAAAACATCCTAAATTATATCCCAAGATATTTTTTTTAAAATTCCTAAAACGAACCAATTTAATCCAATAATTTTCCAAGTATTTTGGCAAATTTTTCTTAAAATGAGTCTCTAATGGAAACTTTTTTTAAAAGTAAAATGAACAAAGCATTTTATTTGAAAATTAAGTATTTAGTTGCACGTGCAGCATTTAATAAGGTCTTGAACTTTTTCGAAAATACTTTGCAAATACACTTGCATTTAATTTTTGTATCTATTGTAATTTTCCCAATTTTTTTAAAAATTTATATGAATTTTGTACAATTATAGAATTTTGCAAAGTTACTATCATGATTGGCTAGGATGTTTAATAATCCATATGAGTTATAAGGTTTAGGTTCGGAATCTCGGTTTAGTAAATCCCATTTTCACAAAATCTCACTTTAGAAAATCTCTTCTTTTATATTCTGAAAAGGCTGATAATTCAGATTTTTTATTGAATTTTAACATCCTTAAAATCTAGATTTTCTAAAACAAGATTTTTTAAAAAATGCGGATTTTCCTAAAAACTAGATTTGAAATAAAGGATTTAAAAAACCGAGATTAGGTAATATCCTCGGGTAGTTAGAAACCAAGTTCTTTTGTATTTGATATTTGTAAAACCAAGTCGCATATATTCAGGCCATTTCACTACACATTTTCAGGCCATTCCACTTAAAGATTTAACTACTAAGAATTGCAAGATATTTTACTTAATAGTTTTCTAGAATTTTTTAATCTCATAATTTCCAATGTATTCATTTGTATTAAGTGTTAGTAGGTAGATTTTGTTAAAGTTATTTTAAATTACCATTTTTATAAACTTTAATTACACTTTTTTATGATTATTGTATATATATTAAAATAGAAAAATATTTAAAAGTTAGGAATTAAATTACAAGTGTAATTATTCCAAAAACTAATTCAAAATATACTTTAACTTATTTAAAAAGTCCATTTAAGTGTTTTGAAATTCTGAAGTTCAATTAAGAAAACCAAAAAAGTTTTTTATTATTTTGAATTTAAATGAATTAAAAATAATTTAATTTGTTGAAGAATATTTTGCTTTTAAAAGTTTTTTCAAATTTCAAATATTTTTTTTATATGGAAACTAATTAAATTAACTATCCATATAATGACAGTTTTGTTCTACTTCTGTAAATTGTTCGATACTTAATTTAAAAATAATCTTATTCAAGACTCGATTTGGAAATTAAATTCTCCTCAAAATCTGATTATTTGAAATTGAACCCTAAATAAAACAATTCCTACATTTTAAAAATTAAAGAAGAAACTTATGGTATTAGAATTCTAGTATTCCCTATCCCGAGGAAATCTAAGTATAGGAAAACTCAAATTCATATTTTATTCATATACGACTATACACCAATGTCTCAGACTTTCTCAAAGTGAATAGAAAAATGTTAATTTTATAAATTTGCACTCTGCATTAACATTGACATATTTTCAGTTTCCTATTATCTCTTCTTTTTAAAAATTTCAACATCCCTAGATAAATTGTTAAGGAACTTTTAAGTTTTATGCAAAAAAAAAAATGTGAAAAGGGAATAGTTGATGACATTTTCGAAAATGTCCTTTCATTTGTATTTTCTTCTGTCATGCAATTCCAAAAAAAAAAAATAAGAAAAAAGATGCGGAAATGTTAAATTGAAATGCTCCTTTAAAGCTTCTTTGAGAAGTGCAAGCAAAGAAACAGTGTAATAAAAGCTACTATTTATTTTAATGCAAAAATACAACAGACAGTCCTTTTTAAAATTGAATAGTTAAGGAAGAGACAAAATATTTTGTTGTGTAAATGAATTGTTATTCATGAATTTTTATAGAGTTATTTTTTAGAACAAACGCTTCTTTTAAAAATGAAGTAGAACCGGAAAACTTATACTTCTACAGAAAGTTCAAAAGAATCACATATTTTCGTAAAACAATATTAATAAGTTCATAAATACATAAGAAAGGAACAATTATAGGGTTAAAAATATATAACAAAGGGTTAAAGGTACCGTATTAGACAAAAATTTGTTTGTAATAAGATGTATGAATGAAATATAAATAATACCATCTTGATTGTCATTCCTAAAACAAATCAATCAAATAAAACTGTTGCTGGATACGGGTTAATATTATGGTTAATAAAAGTCAACATTTCTCTTAAACGCGAATTACTCAGGAAAATCTTTCTTGTTTTTAAAATTTTTTTTGATATCTGAAATATATAATCACAGCTGTAGTTGGTACTAATTACACTTTGATTTAAAGATCCAAAATTAAAGGAAAACCTTACCGGTATTCAGCACCTTTTTCAAGATTTATACAAGTTTTACAAATTGTAAGTGCAAGTTAATTTCGCTTATAATAACAATTGTAAAATTATTTTTTTTCATAATTAACAAGTGTAAATATTATATGTTCAATTATAAAATATATAAATTAACTAAATAACATATATAATATATTCTAGTTTTTGGAAACCAGTTTAACTTAAAAAATAAACTTCAAAATAACGCTACATAGTCTTTTAGTAGAAAATGTCAATTTTTTTACAAGGGTTTTTAGAATTGTGATATATCGTGACATGATCTACTTTTTAATTACAAGTTTTTAATACATGTTAAACATCAGTTTTAACAAAAATTTTAATTATAAGTTTAGGACATGAAAGAGAAAATTAAAATTGTAACATTTTACACAGTTTTCTTAAATTTAAAAAATTTTTAAAACTAAAAATTTTACAATTTTGCAATTTTTTTAAAACTAAAAATTTTACAACTTTACAATTTTTTTAAAAAATATCTAAAATTTTTGACTTACAACGATTTTCAATTTCGTCCTATCATCTTAAAATTACATTATTTTGTATATTTTTTTACTAAAAATTTTGATTCTTACTGTAATTTTAAATCAAGTAAATTTTTATATAAAGCAGCACTATATCACAACTGCATTTCAACCCATTTTAAATTTACAGTCAATAAAATCAAAAATTAAAACAAGACATTGACAAGTTTACGGTTAAATTTAAAGTTTATACTGTTATAAAATTGTCGGACTTTGGGAAACGGAAACAAAATGAATCAAGTTTCAACTAATATTGAAGGATATGGTATTTTATTTGATGGTAAGAAAATGTGATAGAAAATGTTGTCGTTTCTATTCTAAAATAGTAATGAAGTAGAAGTACCTGTCAATTTTAATTTTAAAAATGCTTTTAATTTATTTGATTTACGAGTTTTCGTAGAAAATACAGTTCAAAGTCTATTAAAGAGGTTTATTTTGAATAGGAAAATAATTTTATTTTTTTATTTTAACATATTTTAAGTAATAAAGTACTATTTTATTTAATTTTATTGTAGGTACCTATTAATATTACTTCAATTGAATTCTAAATAGCTTCTTGAGTTCTAAATAAAATTTACGTAGGAGAATCATTTTCAATAATGTCCTTAGGTGTTAATTGTAACTGCATGTGTATATGTTTTGAACTGAACTATGATATTAAGTTTTTTGTATGCTTTTTTTTAACATCAACAAGCATTTAATTAAATAGTATTAAAAATTTTATTATACAGTATAATTTGCAAGTAAATTTCAATTATTTTTTTTTAAATCCTCTCTTACATTCAAAGAAAATTAGAAAATTTTAATTAAAAATTTAATAAAAGAGTATATCTATTTTTACCCTTTATTTTTTGTAGGAGTTACCATATATGCATAATTTTGTTAACATTTTTTTCTAATAAGGAATAGATAGGATTAAAAAATGACTTATTTGACAAAAAATTAAAAATTCAGGTAAAAACGAGGAAGAGTGTAGTAGAGTAGACTGTGTCAACTCTGGGATACCCGTATGACCGTTATATAAACATTATATCATTATTATTATAAACATTAATTTCTTTTGGCAAAATTTCAAACATACCAGCTTTATTAGGTGAAATATAATGCTCATATAAAAGAAGGAGTTGTATGGCAGCTACTCGAACCCTCTGCAGTAGACCAACCAAATTTTGCAGTAACTTTGGCCATTATACTAAACTATTTTTGGCAAAATTTCAGACACCCAACTTCAATAGGTATAGAGTAATGCTCATATAAAATAAGAAGTTGTATGGCAGCTACTCGAACCCTTTGCAGTAGACCAACCAAATTTTGCAGTAACTTTGGCCATTACACTAAACTATTTTTGGCAAAATTTCAGACACCCACCTTTAATAGGTATAGAGTAATACTCATATAAAAGTAGGAGCTGTATGGCAGCTACTCGAACCCACTCCACTAGACCAACCAAATTTTGCAGAAACTTCGGCCATAAAACTAAACTACTTTTGCCAAAATTTCAAACACGTAGCTGTAATAGGTACAGAGGAATACTCATATAAAAAAAGAAGTTGTATGGCAGCCACCCGAACCCATGGACCAAAATGGCTGGATTTAAATAGCGATGACGGCTATTGCAAAAAAACGAATTTGCGAAAATTTCAAGATCCTAGCTCCTTTAGTTTTTGAGTTATCGTGCGGACGGACGGACGGACAGACGGACGGACGGACAGACGGACGGACGGACAGACGGACGGACGGACGGACGGACGGACGGACATACATAGCTAAATCGATTTTTTTTTCGATTCTGATCCGATCCATACACTTGAGTCTATATCTACCCCCCCTCCTTCTCTGCGTCACAAACGTAATGGCAAATTTATTATACCCTTTGACTTTATAGTCATACGGGTATAAACATACACCTGTGCTGTATTTTAGTTTTTGTTTTTGTATTTTAAAATAAAAAAATCTGTGTCACTTATATTTAATTTTGTTACACTTTTAACACACACACATAGAGTATAGTACCTTGTAACCTATATAAAAGAATTGATATTTTTTGAATAAATTAGTATATATATGTAGCATACATATACAAGTATATATGTATGAAAGATTATATGTAAAATCAACAAAATGCAGGATAAAAAAATATTTGGAAAAAAAAATTGAAAAATAACGAATTTTCACAAAATCTATTTTTCTACATTGTTTTTTTATCACGTATCCTGTAATATACATTTATTGCACACTATGGTGAATACATGGGGTACAAAGATTTTCTATTATTGTGAAAAAATTTAAAAATAGAAAAAAAATTCGGTGATTTTAATAAAAAGTTGTTTTTGGGTTTTTTTTTTACAAGAATAAATAATGGATAAATAATGGATTTTCATGCACATATACGAGACCCAAAAGGATTCAAATTCTACAATTGTATATGTATTAATATTTATATAGAAAATCATGTTATGTGACTGTTAACAAAGAAAAAAAATGTATTTGTGTTTGGATATTTATTGCCACATACATGAGATTGATTTCATGATTGATTTACATTAAAGTGACCATTGGTATTCATTATACCCGTATGACTATATAGTCAAAGGGTATAATAAATTTGCCATTACGTTTGTGACGCAGAGAAGGAGGGGGGGTAGATATAGACTCAAGTGTATGGATCGGATCAGAATCGAAAAAAAAATCGATTTAGCTATGTATGTCCGTCCGTCCGTCCGTCCGTCCGTCCGTCCGTCCGTCCGTCCGTCCGTCTGTCCGTCCGTCCGCACGATAACTCAAAAACTAAAGGAGCTAGGATCTTGAAATTTTCTATTACTCTATAATCTTGATTATATCTTGATCTTATTACTCTGGATCTTGAAAATGAGTATTACTCTATACCTATTAAAGGTGGGTGTCTGAAATTTTGCCAAAAATAGTTTAGTGTAATGGCCAAAGTTACTGCAAAATTTGGTTGGTTTACTGAAAAGGGTTCGAGTAGCTGCCATACAACTTCTTATTTTATATGAGCATTACTCTATACCTATTGAAGTTGAGTGTCTGAAATTTTGCCAAAAATAGTTTAGTATAATGGCCAAAGTTACTGCAAAATTTGGTTGGTCTACTGCAGGGGCTTCGAGTAGCTGCCATACAACTCCTTCTTTTATATGAGCATTATATTTCACCTAATAAAGCTGGTATGTTTGAAATTTTGCCAAAAGTAATTAATGTTTATAATAATAATGATATAATGTTTATATAACGGTCATACGGGTATCCCAGAGTTGACACAGTCTACTCTACTACACTCTTCCTCGTTTTTTTTTTGTAATTGGATTTCAATAAATTTAGTTCCCAGCCTTATAGTTTAGAAAAAAATGTTTGAAAATTTAAATTTTTTATTGTCTTAGTAATACAGTTTCCTATGTAAACGTTCCTATTACTTCATATATAATTAATATCATTGACAGCCTATTGCACCAATATTTCATTACTATAACAGCTAAATGTTCTGTGCATTATTTCTGAGAGCTAAATGTATCATAAATTCTAATGAAATGTAACTTCAATCAATTCTCCAGTCCTAGCTCGAATATTTTGGCCCATTTGTATTACGTCTTTGTAAAAAGGTGAAAGTAATTTAAAAAGGGTAAATAAATAGTAAAACAAATTAAGAAAGATTCCGACCTTGTTGTTTAGACCATCAACAATTTCTAACTGTTAAAACACACAAACGAACAAGTTAAGAACATCAATTAATAAACAAAACTCACATGTAATGTGATACGTCTATTCTGATGCTTTAGTGTTCGTAATAGAAAAACGAAGGAAGAAAACTACTTTTCAGGGACTCTAGTAACTGGTGATTCTAATTTAGCTTGAAAAATAAATACAGCAAGTGTGGGTTTAGTTTCAATTACTAGTTACATACACAGATAACAGAGTATAACTAGATGGTCTTACAATGTTTATCTTACTTTTTCAAAACAGAACATAATTCTCTTTCTTTAATACTTATACCATGGTTACTTTAATTCAATATTCAAATTTTTATTCTCAAGTGCACCATTTATTGGCAATTTATTTTTATACAATTGAATGTTTTTTCCAATTTTATTATTCTTATCAAAAATATATAAATTTAAATTTGAATGTCCTTCAAAGTGTAGAATACAATTAAATAAAAAAAAAATAAAAAATAAAATTGCTTTATGCAATGAAAATCAAAAATTCGACTCAAATTTTAAATTACCTGGATATTATTAGTACATGGGGGGATTACTAAAAAGTTTGTAATATAATAAATATTAAATCCTCGCAATTTAAAGGATTTTTACTTTCGGAAAATTTTTCTTGGTTTTTCTTAGTTTTCCATTTTTTTTTCAATTCAACTTTGAATCCATGACATTACACGATAACAGTTATATCCTATTGTCAAATTGTAAAAAAAATGTTGAGATTGAATGAAATGGAAACAAAAACAAGGTTTTGTTTTTGAAACTTTTTAATTTATCAGTGAAAGATAACTTACAAAAGCGATTTTGGATAATAGATGATAGAATTGTACATGATAGGGATGAAATGGAAAATACAACTTGAAAATTGAACTTAAAAATTCAAATGAAAATGAATTTTTCTACTTTTTTGTATTTGCTTGTATAATATCTAAATGCAAAGTTTTTACAGTTATTAGGTCCTTATGGGTACTTGAAAAGATTAATTATAAATTAAACTATAATATTTATTTCTACGGTCTTCTTCGGTAGATAAGAAACTACATCCATGGTCTGGGACATCAGAATTAAGAAGAACGATTTTATGTAGTTTCCGGAAGGGATGTTTTTGATATTTGATGCTTTTATCACCTTTTGGCAAATATTGTAATTATATTATAGCTAGTTGTTGGCCCTTCACAGAATTAAAGGCCTATTGAAAGTAAGAACTATTTCTAATTTCATTATATACATATATTGTATTTCAATACCAAAATCGCAATCGTTAAATTTTGTATTACTCAGTAATAGAAACACAAAAAAACAAAACAAATGACTTATATAATTTTCTTAATCTTAAAAATTTGAAGATGAATAAATTATGTAGTCTACATTTTGTATGTTTTGAATTAGATAAAATATTGGGGTCGTTAATTCAAATCACTTCTTAATGAAATTTTTTTTAATTGCAATTAATATTTTTTTTTATTTAATTAAGTACCTACATGTTCAAATTATAAATTTTTAAAATTAAATTCGTAAATTTGTTAATAAAATATTTGAAATTAATTTATAGATTTATTTTATTTCAATAATGATCTATTTCTCCATCTATTAACTTTTTCTTTACATATTTTTAAAACTTGTTGCTAAACTATGTATATTGTTTCACAACCTTCGTTTAGATTCAAATCGAAATACTTGTTTGTTGCCCACATTCTACAATGTATGTACCTTGTTAAGATGCTTAATCATGTACCTATTTATATGGATATAAAATTGTATTAAATATATGTTGAGTTTTAAATTAAGTTTTGATTATCAAATGCGAGCTACCATCGATCTCATTATATCCTATTATTAATATATTAATTATTAGCTTCAAGTGTCATTTCGGAATTTTTTAAGAATTTTTTTTTTAATTTTTTGTTTGATTTGACATTTTTCGGAAATCCGGACTCTATTGTACCAACAGTTCAAGCACTTATCAAATTTGAAAATAATAGCTTTCTTGATAAACCCTTTTATTTTTACTAATTAAAACTTTGCAGATTTTTTTTTAAAACATTGCTTTAAGTTCTTAATAAACTTACCTTAAATTCTCATTAAACAAAATTCCAGAGTAAATCTGTAAATAAAAAAAAAAACAATTATTAATAAAATGATAATCTAATTATTTAAATTTTTTAAAAAGATTGAATGGTATTTTAATGTAAAAAGTATTTATTAAGAATTACTTTCGGAGAACTTCAAATAGAAATTTTCAAATTGTATCAATTTGTATTAAAAAAATTTTCTTCAACTTCATTAACAGCTTCAAAAAATGCTTTAAAAATTTATAGTATAAAGGTCAAATTACACAAAACATTGAATATGCTGCATATAAAATGTGAGCGAAGCCATAGTTAATTATACATTATTGTATAATCTTAAGAATTTGTTTAATTTTCCGCTGTCATTTAGAGAAATTAAATCAGGAAATAGAATTCTTTACTTTTACCATTTAACATGTCAGGAACACTTTTTTTGTTGTCGACTTTCTTTAAGCCGAATAAATTTTAAATTGATCTTTTAACACACAGCAGATTTTTTTGCTTCATACCATTTTAAAATGGGTCCATTTTGAAAAAATCTTGAATAAAAAAAATTTCGAAAATACAAAAATCCTGAACAATATAATGTCTTAAAAAAAAAATCTCGAAATAAAAATCCCTAAAACAAAATTTTAACTGTAAAATTTCATCTTAAAATATTCCGTATGCATATTCTGTAAAATGATGACAATTCCGATTTTTTATTCAACTCGAAAATCATTTTTTATAATTTTTATATTTAATTAGGGAAAAATTTAAATTCGGTATTTTTGGTTTTCAGGAGTTTTTCTTCAGGGTTTTGTAACATTCGGAATTTTTTCCATAAAATTTAAAGTTGAGATTTTTTCTTTCGGAATTTAATGTTTCAGTAAAGTGCCTTTCAATATAAGAATGTATTTTTAAACAGTATATAATATGCTTGCATTATTCCAAAAACCAATCTAAATGGAATTTTCAAGATTCTTTAATCATTAAATATGCTATGACATTCCATACATATAAATATACGATTGTACATTTATAAAATAACTAGCATTAACATTAAATACCGCATCTAAATACAATCTTTCATCATATTCCTTTATATATTGACCAGAAAATACGAGTAAATCAGTTTGAAAAATAAACTTCATTTCAGTTTTTAAAGCCTATAGTTAATTTCATTGGAATTCATTGCACAAAGAAAACATAAAATAGGAATAAATGAAGTAAAAAAATGCAGTTTATAATACAAACAGAAACAAATCTCTAGTTTTTGAATGACATTCCATTGCATCTGAATATAGAAAAAAACCAAACCGTATAGACTCTACATAAAAATTGGAAAGTTGTAAGTTGCTCGTTTATCATTTCATTCATTTATGCGCTCATTCAGAATACCACAAACTTGAAAACTATGAAACTGCATATTAAAAAGTATTTGAAGTGTGTCCAAACAAATATAGACAGTTACAAAATGCCATAGAAGATCTTTAATAAAAATGTATTTAAATTATCTGGAGACAAAACTAAATTTGATGCTTACAAATCAAATTCAATAAATAATCGATTCCAAATAAAAACTTCAATTCAAATGAATCGATACAATTTAAAATATTTTTCTATCTGGTACTTCTGCCCCTCATTTTTTCTTTCTGTACCACAATCTCTTAACTATGATTCCATTTTAAATTGATGACTTTGGTTTCTCATTTCCCAAGAAAAATTCTGTTCATCTTCATTTGAATGAATTCCTAAAGTAAAACTATAACTGTTAAAGCTTAATACCATTGGCATATCCAATATTACATCATGCCCATTGAAATTATTTTCATTGTAAAATATGCAAATACAAATGAGTATCTTGTAGTTTACATAAAATATAGGTTTATATTTTATTTTGAAATGAGTGGGTTTTAAAGATTAAAAAGAAAATAAAAAAAAAAAATCAAATACAAGATGGTTTTTTAATAGTTGAATGTCAGGTACATGAACTTTAAAGTATAATAATATTATTAATGAGTATGACAAATTTTCTGCTACACATGGCAGAAAATAATTTTTTAATAAATATTTTAAAAAATTATTTAAGCATCTGTATATGGAAATTGTATCTAATGTTATTATTATTAGTTTTTATGTTAATTTAGTTTGCATTTAAATTTTCTAGTTCTGCAATCAAATATTAATCTTCTGTTTCATTTTAGTTAAATTTTTTATAGGGTAAGCAGTTCAGAATTTCCCTGATTAAGTTGATTAGTAACGCTTTTGCAACTAGTTTGTATAGAGTCAGAATCAAGGCTTTGAAGACGGAAAGAAACAAAGAACGATTTTTCAACAAGCGTTTAATTGCGAGTTTAAGAATTATAAGTTTAATGTGGCTACAATTATCGCTCTCGTTATTGACCACCTATACATATCAGAAAGCCAATTTGTATGAAATTGTTTTAAAAAATCATACACTTACAGTCTGCGTTTCTGAAGCTCAATACTAATTTTAACTATAGGAAGGTAACCTTTAAATATTTAAGCCAATAAATTTTGATCGCATAAGTTTTGATATTTTGTAGGGGTATTATAAGACTGAATATTTGATTTCAAAAAAACTAAGTTCTATAAAAATGTTTATACTTCCTCCTAACAGAGCTAGCTGCAAACATATAGTTGCTAGGTTTCCTTCTTCCTAAAATTCATGCATATTTTTGCTTATGTTCTATAGTAATTAGGTTTAAATTACTTATTAATTATTTTAATCTAATTTAATTAATCATTTTGGTTTAAATCAAAATATTTTCAAACAAAAATACTTATGCAATACATCTTTGAAAGTTCAGAGTGGTTACAAATAATTGTTTAACAAATTTATAGCCAGAAGTTCAGTGATGACAATAAATTCATGGAAATTTATTATTACCATAGATTGAGCCGTTCAGAAGTTATAAAGGGCCCAAAATTTTGCAAAACTTAGTATTAGATTTTAAAAGGTAAATTTTAATACCGTATGGTAACCCTATTTATTTGGTATTTTGTAAAGCTTATAAAAACAGCTGTCTTTTACAGTGTTCAGGTAAAATATATCTTATAGAACTCTTGTTATAACTATTTAAATATAGGGCTTTTTCTGATTTTGTAGGGCTATAGCTCCGTAACGGGAAGTGTTAGAGCAAAAAGTTATAACATTAAATTATTTTCATTGCAATACCTACCCGTTTTTGATATTTTTTAGTCGTAGGTAATAAGGGACGGACGGACGGGCGAACAGAGTAAAACTATATAGGTACATTTTTACAAAATTTTTTGAAAATGTGCTAAAACCTATTTAAATTTAGAAAACCTCAAAAACTTTCGAAATTCAAATTTTACTGGACAATTATGCTGTCGAAAGTCACAGAAACATTTATATAGTTAAGTAAATTAATATTCTTCATTCTATTTTTTTGATTAAATAAATGCAATGAACAACTATTTCAATAAAAGAAAATGATTTCCACTCATTTAATTAAAAAATAAAAGAATTTAATAAAAGAACTAATACTTGTCAATTAGATGTAAACCCTCTGATAAATAAAATGCATTGAATGAAATGTTAAAAAAATTGTTAAAGAAAAACTTTTAACATAATTAATTAGATTGCATTTGATGAAATTCCATTTTAATAAAACTCCATCTCCGTAAATCTGTGTACGATCGCAATTAAAAGAAAATGGAACTCCATTATTATAGAAACCATTACTGTTATTTCTAGATAAAATAGAAAAACTTCTAATACCATCTAATCTTAATATAATTTTTTCTTTTGAAACATGGAAAAATTTTCTAATGGAAATGTATAACTATACACAAAAGCTTCAAGTGTATTAGGAAATAGGAGCTGTCATTACAAAGTATACAAAAGGATACTTAACATAAAGGAAAACAGTTGGTATTAATATTAATAAAAATAAAAAGTAACTGTTATAAATTATGGGAAATAAAATAGGATTAATGGCTGATTAACCCTTAAGCTGTTGTGTGCGAGAATATTTAACCAAAAATCGGGCTGAAAAATTGTACAAAATATCGCGTTGAATTGAAACTGCTATTAAATTCTCTTCTATTAAGAAGCAATACTTATAAAAAATTCAAAGCCATGAAATATCAACGCAATATTAATTAAGAGCGAAAAATTAACAAAATGTTCCACATTAAACTAACGAAAAATACTTTGATTCTATAGAATCTGTTGATATGGCGTAGAGTCGTTAATTTATAAAAATTTAAAATCATTATTAGCTTCAACTATTTAAAAACATTATTTTCAAAGCCGAAGCGCCATAACGGGTTAACAGACTAAAAAATTTTTAAAAAAGGGGTTTACATTGTACATGACACTCGGTTATATGCAAAGTAATAGTAGAATGGAGACTCCCCACATGCGGATAGGAACGGGAATCGGTTGTGCGACTTATGATAAAAACCAAAAATAATATGTGCTTTAAAATATGAAATTTGATATATAACAGTATATTTAATTTATGGGTAACGATGTCTCACTGAAGGCTTTTAAGGGTTAAAAATGAACAATAAAGATAATAAATAATATTATATTATGCAGTGCAACAACTTATTGTTTGGTTATTTTTTAATCATAATAATGGAAACGATTTACATTGTATTCTGGTGTTCATTAAAATAATACAATAAATAATGAAATAGCTATTAGATAATATCATATTTTTAATAGACTTTTATGATTTAAAATTATATTTTAAATATTATGTATAATTATGATAATAATAATTATGAAAATTTCTTAATAATATTTTTAAAGCTTAAACCTTCATTAATTACTATACATAATATATTCTAATAATAAAAGTTGTAATAAATTAACAATATTTGTAATAAAATTTTAAAAAAACGAGGACAAAAGACTTTAAATATTATATTAGCAATGAACATAAAGTTGTTCATATTTATTATGTAATTAAAAAAAAAACAGATAATTATAATGAGTATTCTAAAAGAAATATTGCTTTCGGAAATTGAAGATATTATTTAGTTGAAATCAACTGCTTTAACCATTCAGTTAAATATAACCCATCTCTTTGATAAATGTATTTAAAGAATTTTAGAGATTAGATTTTATTTATTACAATTTCTTAATTCATAAGTTTAATACTAGTGTGAGTCAAAACTAATCTAAAAGAACCAACTAACTGCAACAATTTATTAAACAACTTCTCATTTCTGTAAAACTTATGTATTACAAATAAGTTCAATGAACCCATCATCGAACGTGATTTAGTCTAACAGCATTTAATTACAAATTCATTAGAAATAAACTCTAAAACTTATAATATGTACTTATATAATTGAAATTTTTTATGCTTTTTGACGCTTCCAGCATGATGATTAACGATCTCCAATTTCTTAAATTGTTTTTTTATTCTTATTATTCTTCAGAAATCTGGGAAACCGCATTTAATCAATATATTTAATTTAATTAGAAAGGTAGAAAAAGTATCTATTAATCTTATAAATTTTATAGTCGATTTCAATTACATTAAATGTATAAAATATATATATATATATATTTACGGAAGTTTATACTTTTAAAGAATTTTCTACACAATAGGAGATAAAAGAGTTTACTAGTCATTTTTAACAATTTAGATTTTTATTTAATTATTTTAATTAAGAATATTGGTAACTATTAGTTTGATTGAATTTTACACATAGAGTTAACGGTATTGCCCTTTAATATGACAAAAATTTTGAAAAAAAACGGTTTTACATGGAAATTATAAAATTTTAGTAGTGATCTCGAGAACTGCTATAACACGCATCTAAGTGTCTTAAAAATGAGTTTAAACTTTTCCATGACCAAAAATTTTATAAAAATTTGGTTTTACATGGAAATTAGGAAATTATGAAATGAGATAACTAATGATCACGAATTAAAGCTTGAATTGCTCTAACATGCTTCTAAGTGCGTGAAAGATGTTCGGACGTTTTAACGCAATGAAAATTTTTGTATGAAGTCTTTAATCTCTTCTTACAAATACTTGAAATGTTTTTAATATAAACAAATTCGATTAATCGCACTGTTAAAATTATTTGCATAGTCCGATTATTGCAAATACGAAGTTCTATTAAGATAACGCATGTTAATATTTAGTGAGGTTTTAGAAGAACAAGATCTAATATTCAGGAATTCTTTAAACAACAGTTAATTAAACGACAGTAAGTCTTGTATTCAAACCTTATCAACAGTCAGTAACACTTTACACCTGACCAATTCAATTGATAGTTACACAAAATAGGCTCGTTTTCCCTTGCTTTAATCGGAATTTACTAAAATCCGAACCTCTGTGCCGGATTTTTTTTTTTTTTTTTTTTTTATTATATTTATTTAATAAAAAGAAATGTAAGTTACAATTATTATTTATAAATTTACTAGACTTAGACAATAACTTAAAATTGGTATAAAAAGTTTTAGCAGTTATAAAGCTTATATAAACAATTATACAATATAAATACAAAAATAGCTATATATTCATACATATATATACACATATACATATATATACATATATATACATATACACATATATTCATATACACATACATACATATACATTTAATTTTTTATAAGCCAAATAAATCATTAACAATAGTAGTAACATTTTTATATTTTATTAACATTTCCATTTTATTAATTTTTTGTTATAGTTCTAATAACCTTCCTAATAAAATTGAATCATTTTTTATCAAAAACTTTAATTTAGTTGTGAATCTACCCATATCACTGCATTTTTTAAATCCTGAGGAGGACTGTTATAGATTCTTATTGATGAGCAAAAATTACTGTTATTAGCCAATTCAGTTCTAGCTTTTTCGTGACACAATTTATCCATATTTCTAGTATTATAGTTGTGTATATTCCTTCTCTTTTTTAATAAAGTTTTGCTTTTAGTTATGCCCTTTTCAATTTTGTGAATTATTTTAGCCTTTTCCAATATTATTAATTCATTTAGCTTAAGAAAATCTGTTCTACTATATAGTTCTTCAGTAGGTGTGCGCCAATTTAACCCATAGAGTATCTTGATGGCTTTATTAGTCGCTGCGCTCATTTTCTTTCTTAGTGTGGCAGTACAACACGACCATGTCGCCACATTGTATCGGATATGGGACATGATGTGTGCGTGAAACAACAGTCTAGCCGATTTATCCTCTAATTTCAACCCACATCTCTTAATAGCACCTAGTAATGGCATAGTTTTTTTCAAAATGCAATTAACATGATCGTACCATGATATTTTAGAATCTATGGTAATGCAAAGATATTTATAACATTGTTCCCTTTTGATTTCTTTGTTCCCAATACAAATTTTTAGATTAATATCAGGTTTATTGCCCATTTTAAATATCATATACTTTGTTTTTTCCACATTCACTGTTAGTTTATTTCCATTTACCCATTTCCAACATCTATCTAGATCCTCATTTACAAGTCTTTCCAGATTTGATTTCACCTATTCACAATCTTCGTAATCTATGAATAAATCTCATCAAAATAACATTTTCGTTATTGTTTATCATGTTGAGTTATCGTACTCTAATCGAAGAGTGTTGGACAGACGGACCGCCGACCCTAACTCGTGTCACGAGGTTCCGTTGAGCGCAAATATATAAATGTTTTAATATCTGGTTTATTTCTTTTTGGCGGATACAAACACCGTACAAAAATTTATCCTCCATTACCTGTATTAAGTGTAGAAGATTAAAACAGTCTTTCGAAAATCTGATTAAATATTTCTTTAGTTAATCGGATTAATGAAATGTTAATATAATTGAAAAATCAAAAATGCAAATAACTTATTTCCTTTGATATTTTATTTAAATTTAATTTTAAGTTTTCGTCTTTTAAATTTATTTTATATTCATGAATAATTTTACAATTCATTAAATTTTAATGTTTATTAAATGTCACATCTCCATTTTTAATATAAAGTTTTTTTTCTTCACTGATTATAAAAAAAAATCCAATAGAATCGATTTTATAATTTTATGTATAAGATTTTGTGAATGAATTATTTATAAATTTTGTTTTTGGAATAAAATAAATAAATTTTATTTAAATTTTCAAAATATTTTTATAAATTTCTTTACAATTTTAGTTAAAAAACGATTTTAAAACACCTTTATTGTATATTTATCAAGTCAAATATGGCAACTTTGATGTGCTTCTGCGTGAGGCATTCAAAAAGTTTGACAAGATTAATATTAAGATATCAAATATAATCGATTAAAAATTATTTTAAATTATCTTATTTGGTTTTTAAACTTATTTTACAAAATGTGTTCAGAAATTTACAATAAATTAAAAATAATAAATATTGGTTTTCAATTTGTTTAGTTGGAATTGAACTTATGGAATTTTTAAATTAATTTTCTAAATATCGATTAGGTAAATATGGTTTGAAGAAGATTCACTTATAAATTATATATTTTTTATATTCGCCCGCCCTTTAATTCAAATATACAAATTTTAAAATCAAAGGTGAATTAAAGATTTAAAGAAAATTAGAAATGAAAAGTATCGCAGATGTTTGATTTCCTTTTAAAAAAAATCAAATGTACAAGATTATAATAAATTATAAATTACTTTTTTTCCTCCATCCCACAATACCTCCAGTCGGTCATCCATCTAAATTTCATCACACCACAATTCTCCAGATGAAAAACACGAATTTAAAGAACCGTGAATTCATGAAAAGTTATTTTCAATAACAAACCGTTAATTGATATTGAAAAATCATAAGAAACAGTTGTTACCACATTGTTATTGAAAATAAATTTTTTGTTGGAGGTATTTTTTATTTTTTTTAAGGTGAATTAATATTTCTATCTATATTTTAATATATATATATACATAAATATATATAAATATATATCTTTACTCTTATACCTATATTAAAGATTAGGTCCCCCTATCGTGAAAAAACGTTTTTGTTTTAAAATTTTCTTTACTTTTTGTTATTTCTCCCGCCTCTCCCTCTTTTTTTATCTTAATTCTGCCTAGTTCCATTGATATAAAAAAAGTTCCGATTTCTCACACCATAAAACGTGGTAAGTATTGAAAAAAAAAATTTGAAAAAAAAAAGCAGAACTGAAAACGTTCTTGATTACCACAGATGCTAATGTAATGTGGTTTTTTTTTCAGAAGTCATGCTGTTCCAAAAAAACCTTCTAATTTTTATTAAATTTCTTTTTTGTTTTTTTGCTGTTTTTTTTCGCAATTATTTTTTAAATTCAATAAAGCAACATTGTATACTGGAGATCATTCGTAATGTGGGAATTCCATTGGATATCTTAAAAAATTAAAATAAAATTTGAGAGAAATTTAGTGTTTATAAGTTACTGGTAATATTTAATATATCTAGCTTCTTCTTTCATAGCTTACTCGAATTGATTCAAAAAGCGTTTTGGCGTTTTGGCGTTTTGTTACAACATAAAGCGTTTTGTTACAGTATAAAATTAACATCTCTTAATTCAAAACTCTAGTTTGAACCGTTTAGCAGATATGTGGAACAACTTTGCATAAATTGAATTTTGGATAACGGTAAATTTTAGTACCGTATGGCAATGCTATACATTTACCTTTCAAAATTTTATAAAGCTTATAAAACAGCTGCCTTCTACCATTTTCAGATTGAAAATAAACCTAACAGAAGTCTTATTATAACAATTTAAATATAGGGCTTTTTCCTACTTTGGGGGCTGTAGGTCCGTAAAGGGTGGGGCTATAAAAAAGTACTTCCATGAAATTATTTTTTTGTAATACCTACACGTGGTTAAAATTTCTTTACTCTATTTCAAACGGTGTAAAAGTTTTTGTAAGCATACAGACGGCCGGGACGGGATCAAGACGAACAGACGGACGAACAGAGTGAAGCTATATAGGCACATTTTTTACAAAATCTTTTAAAAATGTGTTAAAAATAATTTATATTGACCACTGTGGAAATTTTTCTCTTACCACTTTTCACATAAAAATTCTTTATTTTCTAAGATTAAGCCCTTAGATCACTTTTTATTTAGTTTTATTATCATTAATTCTTTACTTAAATTGTGAATTCATGCTTCGATCGGGTGAAAAAATCTTAAATTAAAAAAAAACAAATTTAAGGCAGTTTTAAATCATGGGCAATCACAGTTACTTGTACATAAAGAAAGCAGAGTGGATTTGAAATAAATTATTTTGGGTATTAGGTAAAATAACTCGTGCGTTCGAAAATGTTATTCTGTTTTTCCTTTGATTTGTTATGCTATTTTTTCTTATTTTGTATATTCTATATTTAATATGTATAAGTATTAGTTTTTATTTTTTTTTGGATTTTTTATTTATTTTTCTATCTTTTTTGCTCTTAAGATTTTTTATTACTTTTGATTTTAAATTCCAAATTCCGTTTCTATGGAAACCTTTTCAATATGCTTTAATTTTAATTGACATTTGACAGTAGTGAACCACTCGTGAATTAAATAATTTTCACCATTTATTATAAGTAAATATATTCACAATTGTACATACATATATATTTTATATAGATATATATATATCTTAATATAATTTAAAATCAGTAAGTATGTTTGTAAATTTGTATCTATTTATGAATGTATATGATAATAATAAATGACCACGCACAAAATATGATAAATGTGTTCTAATTCTATTTATATTCACTGTGTTCTGTCACTATTGTGTATAAGAGTGAATAGTATAAAAATGGTAATATAATAGCAGTTACTTTAGTTACATTCTATTCAAATGTGTAACTGTGTTGAGTATTATGAGTAATGATATTGTTGATGGCTGATGATGTCATAATAAAAAATAAATAGTTGAAAATCTCTAACTTTCTTTATTATTTTTTTAAAATGCGGCCGGGGTACAGAGGCATTCATATTTTAATTGAATGCGTACACTAATGATTATGATGGTGATTATTATCTGGAGTATTCTGATATTTAGCTTAAATTGATTATAATGACGTTGAATACATTTAGCATTATTTGAGATTCATAATATGATAATGAACTTTGATGTAGGTTAATATGTCTTAGTAGTAGAAAAATTGAAAAAATTCAGGATAGACAGTTTGGTAGGAAAAGCAGAGCTATATGGGGTTATTTAGTGTATTTATTGTGAATATACGGTACTGAAAGGCTAATAATAAACAAAAGAATATATTTTTTATATATTTTGAGTTTAATTAAATGTACTTATGATTTATGATAGTTTAATGAATATTGGAGAATGTTTGGAGATTATTTCCAACTCTTTGATAAGATTATGATTCTCATTTTATATTTTGATTTTTGAATCTATTATTTACCTATGACTTATTTAATAGATTTTAATACGGGCTCAATTCAATCTTAATAATTTAAAATTACTGAATAAAATAACATTTAATATTCTATGGATATTTGAGTAGAATTGATCAATATTAAGCTTTCTAATAATATTCGAAAAATATAAAAATTGGTTTAAAATGAAATAAGTTCTTTAAAACGAATTCGAAGAATTAAATTCAACAAATTTGAAGAATGGTGGTGTATTTAACAAGTACTTCAAACATTTTTAACCTATCAAGCAACTAATCAATTAGGTTGAATAGGTGATTCGCCAATAACTTTACTAAAGGTCTATATAGTATTCGTTAAGAACATGAATGCCTTATAGTACCGTGCCTTTAACAACGTGTATTTCAAATAGATCGATTATTCCATCGGATCATCCTAAATCGGGACCGTCTCAAAATTCCAAATCACAAAACCCTAAAGTAACAAAATCGCAAAATTATAAAATACCAAAATTACGAAATCCTAAATCTCAATACCCCAAATTATAAAATCCGAAAATTTCAAAATCACAAGATCCCAAATTACAAAATTCTAAAATTAGAAATTTTTAACCTAAAAGTTTAAAATGGTAATTCCAACTAGCCATGAATTCACCAATTTCTAAAATAAAAAAGAATTAATATTTTTTTTCAATTCCAAAAGTAAATTCCACAAAATAAAATCCATAAAATTTCGACAGCGTAAACTTCTTAGGTTTAATTCTTAGGAATTTTAGAGTTTGGTGCAAAATTTCGATTCTACGCTTTTCCAGAATAAGCTAGACGGGATTTTAGGCTTAGATTTAAAATCAGGGTTTTAATAATTTGTTTTTACGGGCGCCACAACTGTTTTTAAATGTTTACTTATTGAATAATGCATGTTAAAAATTATTAGAAGAGATTTTATAGTTGGTTACAAAATGAGGACTAGACGCTTTTTCCAGAATACATGCACATGAGTTAGGATGGATTGTTTGATTATACACTGGAAAATTGTTTTTTTTAAAATTTTTTTTTGTGGAATTTTTTTTTTAAATTATTGGGTTTTTGGAAGTATGTAAATGATATTCTGGAAAAGAAATTGCTTTTTTGATATTTCGTACCTAACCCGAATAAAGTTTCGCAATTTGGTATTTTGTAATAAGATGAAAAAGTTTTGGGATTTTGTCATTTGGCATTTTGTAATTTGGGATTTTGTTTTTGTGATTTTTTCATTGGGATTTTGTGATTTGGGATTATGTACCCAACCCTAATTATTTCAACCATTACTTATAATTTTGGGTTAACTATAAAAGGGTTTCCTGCGGAACAAAAGCGATCGGAAGTAATCTGTATTACTAGGAAGGTTTGAATTACATAATAAATGTTTTTACTGTTTTATTTTTCATCCCCAATTCCCAGAACACAAAATTAGCACGTGCGAAAATTACATAAACTATAATAATAAGTTATAGAATAATTTATAAGTGGTTGTTTAAAATTGAAGCAAACTTATTTTACAGTTTTTAATGAATCTATTACAATTTATAATTTTTTATTAATGAAAAACAACAACAAAAAAAATAAAAAAAACCAAAATAATAAGAAACGGAAACACTTGTTTTGCTTCAAGGATATTTTTTTGGCTCATTCAACATTCAAAAGAACACCAACAACCAACATAACAAAATGAAACGGAAAACACTTTAAATTTTAACAAGAACTTCCATAAAAAGATAAGGAGGAAAAATTTACCATTATTTTGTAATTTTTTTTTCTTATTTCTTATCGTAATTATTTTCAAGGACTCTTTATTCTTAAAGGACTTTAAAAAAATTTATATTTATTTTTCTTAGATTATTTTTAAAGCCAATGTTTTAAAATGCTTTATACTGGGTACTATGGGATTTTCGATAATAAATCGGGTAAATCCTTCCTAATTTGTGAATTTTCCAGGGAGTTAGAGTTTTGTTTTTTAATTCTAAGAAAAACAGAGATGGTAAAGGAAGGAACAAACTATAATCAAAAATTAAATTTTTCAGTAAAAGTTAAAAAAAAAAAAAAAATTTGAAAAGTTGCTGACTTTACTTTTCAGGAGTACGATTCATACTATTAAAGAATAAAATAAAGTTTTCTTCCATTTAACGTTTGTGTTGATTACAACAACAACAATAATAACAACAACAACAACAGCAACAACAACGAAATAAGATTAATATTAAATGAACTGTTTATATTTTGGAGGTGCTGCTCTGTTGATAAATTTTTTTTTTATAGAATATTTAAAAAATCTGCTGAACTTTCACAGATTGTTTTTTTTTTTTTTTGACCGGGGAAGGGTGTGGTGATTTTAAATAGACAGATTTGTGATTAAGTTGTAGAATATATCAAGGGTCTGATTACGTTATGGGGAAGGGAAGAAGGTCTTTATAAAATGATGACTTTACTTATTTATATATTTTTCGTAAATGTTTGATGTTTTCCAGATGCCGATGACAATCAAATGATGATGAAAATTTGTAAAAATTATTAAAAACCGCAAAAAAAAGGTAGTAAATTTATTCTATTTTTTTAAGTATTTTTTTTTCTTAATTTATTGTATTTATTATTTTTTAGGGATCAGTGGGGTTTGTACGAGATTCTGTTCCAGTAGACAATATGTATAATACAAAAAATAGTTAAAGAAGTTATTATAAAAAAATTTTAACTTGTTTATAATTTAAATTTTAAATTGAATGCTGACTTGAAAGTAATCAATTTTGATTTTGTAATCTGGAATCAGTTTTATGGGTCTTCTTTTAGGCTTTTGAAATTACAAAAGATGGATATGGGAATTGGGAAGTTAAAGAAGATGAGGAGCGAGTCATTAAGCAAAATTTAATGGTATCCCAGAGTTGACACGTTTTAACTCAAATTATTTAAAGAAAATATAAAATTTAAATATTTCATCATTTTTTCTACTTTTTTTGCAATTTAAACCCATATTGTAGATAAAACTTTTGCCAGAGGTAAATGAAACCTAGAGCAATAAAGTCTAATATACCTTACTTCACTTTGAAAATGAAATAAAACCCAAATCTGAAATTTTATGATTATAATTTTAAGGAAAGTAGCATCTATTTCTTCAAGGGAATCGTGAGGTGAGTTGTGGCGGATGGAGCGAAGAGTATGCTAAAAGGAAAGAGATAAGAATATGGGGTTCTTCTGAAATATAGAAAATTCTTTAAATTTGTTGAAAATATTACAAATTTAGTCAGTTAGAATAATTCAAAATCTTGCAAACTAGCCGAAATAATTATGAAGTTAGGCCTATTAGGCTTTATTACCTGCCAAATTTTTATTATTAAATATTTGGGCTTTCTTGTTTAATAAATAGTTCGTGTACAAGGTTTTTAATTAAATTCAATTCAAGGAAGCAAGGAGGAATATGAGGAAGTAAAATTAAAAAGATGTCACATTAGATTTATTGTGCTTTGGAGATGGGGAACTCAGTAGAAGTTCAATAAACCGAATTACTGAAAGAAATTATCAAGGAATAGTTTAATTGTCTAAATTAAAAATCAATAAAATATATTAAAGTTTTTTTTTAAATGTTTAATTTGTTTTTATTTAAATTTAAATTGGGATGAATACAAATTAGAAAATCATTTATCATTAGAAAACAATTAAAAAAATTTTAAAATGAAAAATAATGTAATTTGTCTAGAAGATTAATTGTCTGAGACTAATTACGGGAGATTAATTGCCTTTAAGGGATTTGAAAAGGTTTGGACTTAGTTGAGATAAATGTACTAAATGCAAACAAAAAGGAACGTTGATGACCATTTAAATTATTGTCAAGAGACGAATTAGAGAAATTCTGGTTATATGATTTTAAAGAAATTTTGTTTGCTCTCTTGATATTTTTATTCATTTTGAAGATCTTTACTTTGGTAAAATTAAATTAAATTATTGAATGTGGGTTATTAGAGAAGAAAATCAATTTGGATCCAATAGTTTCGTAATACATTTATGTGATTAACAAAAGATTTATAAATCATTGGAAAGAGACAAGTTATAAAAGTTCTTGTTGGTAATCAATCAATTCAGAATGAAACTTAAGTTCTCGTTTTTAAAATATTATAAATTCTAGTCACAATTCCCCAGAAGGCAATTTGGGCTGGCGCTCCCCAAACTTCACTAAGTTACCTGGACAAAATTCAAAATCGTGCCTTACGCCCAATTGTCTACCCTTCCGTCCAGGTTACTTTCACTCCTCTTAACACTCGTCGCAATATTGGAGCTTTAACTCTCTTTTATAGATATCTTGTAGGTATTGACACTTGCTATATCGAATTAAAATCAATAATGCCTCCCTTTAAACAATTCAAACGCAATACCAGGGAGGCCTCAAGTGCTCACTTCCCCACAGTGGAAGTCCCTAGGTAGCTAAGTTCTGGTTTTGGAAACTCACACATTGGAAGTCCCTAGTTGGCTAAAATCTGGTTATGGAAACTCATTTATTGTGAGAACTGCTAGAATACGGAACATGTTTCCATCTAATGTGTTCCCCTCTGATAATAATAGACCTTTATACAATTTGCAACGTTTTAAAAAAAACTTAAATAAGTTCGTGTCTAGCCTACCACCCAACTCTCCTCTTCTATCCTATTTTCCTTCTAACTCCTTATCCCAATAGCCAATCCAACATATCTATTTTTTAGCTATATATAAAGGAATTCGTTTTCCTAGAGTTTGACTTGCGTCTAAAAAAAAAAAATATTTTTGATTTAAATTAAATTAAATTTAAAAATTATTTATGTTAAAACAAGTCGAACCGCATCCTTCGGAAAAGTTTCTTACTCTAATTGACATATTTTATGATTTCAATTTATTCTAATTTATTTAAAATTCAATTTCTTCTAAAATAACTTTGATTTTTGTCAATTATTTGCTTCATTTATTTCTAAATTTATTCTTTGCTGTTTTTTCTCAACGTTGTTCCAGTCAGTTAATAATTGTGAGGTGAAAATATTTTGCCTTGAACTTTCTACAGAAAGAAAAATTAGAAAAAAAATTGGTTGAATAAATTTTAGAATCAAAGTGACAATTTTTTTCTGAAATAAATGAATAAATAAAATCAAAAATCAAAATATAAGATCCAATTTATATTTTTCATTTTCATATTCCAAGACCCTGACTTTTAATCTTTTTTGAGAAAATATAATTATGAAACAGGATGAGAGTTTCCTTCTGATTCACTAACTATTAAAGCTAATCAAAACATAATTAGCCGTTAGGATTCATTTAAAAAGGAAAGCCTTTAAAACAATTCTATTACATTAATGAGACCATGACCAATGAATAAAATGCTAGAACTATATATTTTAATTTATAATAATACATAAGACTAAACGTTTGATGATAGAGATAAAGTTGCAAAGTACTTGCTAATGATTTGGTACTAATATTAATTTTGTGGTGGTTTCCAAAAATTAAAACAGATTAATGTATTGCATTAAGACGATAGATATGGTCACTCTAAAATAACTTTTAAATTTAAAAATTTATTAACCTAAGGCAAAATTTTTTATTTACAGAATCATTTCCCTTTTTAGAGAATTAGAAACTAAAAATGGACGTTGAATGTTGTAATTATCATATTTTTTAAGGTTCTCATACAACCTTGGACAACAAATGCCATGCCCTATTTACTTCTTTCATTTCCGCATCCTAGAAAAATTTCATTATCCTTCAGTTTAAAAAAGAAATATTTTAATTAAGTGCAGTTTCATGGACATTTAAAATATTTTTAAAAAGATTATACGTTTTAATAAATTGAGATAATTCTTAAAATACATGAGAATGAATTTTGTGGGCCTTCATACCAAATTACAGACTTAGATTGTTTCAAAAATTATAAGTTTTATATAAATAAATTGACTTTGCTTAGTTCTCATTCAAAATTTAAATATTACCCCTAAAAGTATGCTCCATTATTTAAATAGTCTTCGTTAAATTATTAAAGCGATTTTTAAAACAAACATAAAGCAAATGTCACTGATAAATTTTTAATAAATTATCAATTAGTTCATAAATTAATATAAAATTAAATTTAATTAAATATTGAAATTTTTTACATTATTGTTCTATAGCATTCATTATTTTATTCATGTTCTATAGCATTCATTTATCTATTATACCATATTTAGTACTGTGCTCAATAAATCAAAATAAATTTTATGAAAACCATTTTTCCAAGGTTTCAGGGTTCATATAAATGGTATTTAGTGCAACAGTTATTATTACGACTATAATATTACAAAAATTCATAAATTTAAATATAAAATTTATAAAACTATAGAACTGAAATACTTTTCTTGATCATATGAAAAATTTTGAAATTATTGAATTTAATCAATATTTAATTTGTATTTAATTTATTGATTTTCAATGGAAATTCATACACCAATGAATTTCAATATTAAATTTTATAATAAAATTTTAAATAAATTGAAAATATTTTCTAATGAACAAATTCAACAAATTTAAAATTCATTTTATGAATTTTCATAATTTAAATATTTCATAATTTTGTAAATAGAATATTCCATATTAAAAAAGTTACTAAAATGGTTTACTAAAGCATTCATACATACAGGTTTGAGTTCCTTTAATTTATTCTAAGCGTAATACACGTTCCGTAAAAATCCGCGTAATCAGAATATCGCGTAAAAATAGCATTTTTTTTCTTGATCTTTTTTTTTTTTTGAATTATCAAATTGTGTTAAATTGAATTAAAACAGCTTTTTTAAATCGCTTTATTTCAAATTTGATCGCGTAAAAAGAGTAAGAATAATCCTAATATAAACCAACTTTTGCTTGTTATTTTAGAATTGCACTATAGTTCACCACATGCTATGTTGTAATTGTAAAACGAGACCTAAATAACTGTACATTTAAAATTATGGATAAATCTATATAACCATATTATAATATACTAGCTAATACCCGGTGCGCGTTGCTGCGCCTCTCAATGGAGGTTTAATTAAAGTTGATGTTACTGCAAAAAGTTAACACAAAAATTACACACGGCTTACACATGTAAATTTTAAAATGTATGAAAGCAATCTTTTTAAAACGATTTTTCTAGGATTATTCTAGTAATGTTTGAAACTTTTTGTAATTCAAAGCAGTACAAACTACTTTCCAAAGTTTGACGTAATTTACTTCCAAAAAAATTTTTTGACCAATCGTAGGACCGACTGTTAACATACTCAACTCCATTTTCAAGTTGCTTTACACATATAAAATTTGAGGTCAATCGGTCAAATCGTTTCTAATTTAGAGTTAAGTAACGCAAAAATCTATAAAAGCCACTGTGCCCTATTGGGTTAACGGAACTATACTTTTTCTTTGGGCAAAGCAGTATTAAGCTAAATTGGACGTAATTTTCTTCCAAATCTTTTTTTTGTCAATCGTCGGGCCGGCATGAGTTAACCAATTGCAAGTCTGTAAAAAGAGCTAATTTCATTCTCAAAACAGAACGCATATACAAAATTTGAAGAAAATCGGTTAAACCGTTTCAAATTTAGAGTAAAGTAATCAACAACTTTATAAAAAGCTGTTGAGTCGCAATGGGTTAATGCAACTCAATAAAATTTTTCTGTGAGCTTTCTTTTTAGCCAACGCAGAATTTC